>LBNU01019466.1:0-27338 GCA_014162995.1 Artemisia annua
AGCTCTAATGAAATTCATGAAACGTCTATTTTCAGTGCGATACAACCTCCTAATATTGTTTTAGTATTCGCGTTAGAGCACTACTTATCTATAAAATAAACAGATTAAGGTTTCTAAGTCAACAAAACCCTTTGAAAGTGTGTTGTATGCATATGCCATGTTAGAACTCACCCTTTAAAAGTCTAATTTCAATGCATACACCGCTTTCCGTCATGTTATAAGCTCTACCAATATGACCCCAAACAAATACACATTTTTTCAGGCCCACTATGTGCATACTCTGGAGCTACGTATCTACATATAAAAATATAATATCCTTGTTCACCATGTCACACAAATGGTAGAAACAACCAACTAACTAAAAACTCACCTAAATGTTCCAATTACTTTTTCTTTCTTCTTCTATCTACGGCAAAGTTTCAAACATTGCAAAAAAAATCAGCAAAAATGGGCTTATGATTTAATCACCTTTCGGCTTATGAGTTTATCAGCTTTCTTAGGTATATCCCGTATTTGAAATTATAGAAAAAACCTAAGGTAATAAAAAAAAAAATTAATGAATGGAATGATACCTGAATGATTGTAAACACGATTTGGTCAATGGTCTGTTGCTTTTAATTTTTATGGATTTAACATTCATTGTAAACACGATTTGATTACTCGACTGATTTGGTGGAGAATATTGGGGAGGCGTTTAGGGTTGAAAAGGTGGATTATGAGAGAAACTGTGTGTGTGTTTTTTTAAAGATGTGTAACAAATGAAAGAGTTTGATGAATTTCCGCCCAATTTTGCTTCATTGAATTGTTTGGAATGAAAATGAAGCACAGCCGTTGATTAAAGGTATTATCCAGGTGTCGAATTTAGAAGAATTTTGGGTTAGAGATTGCTTTTCAAAACCCTGCTTTATATAGTTAGTAGATATATATATATATATATATATATATATATATATATATATATATATATATACTACTACATATAAAGCATGAATGACTCTCTCTCCAAAATTTTAAGACTTACAAAAAATTAAGCATGGTTTACAACACTTTAATGCACCCAATTTTCAGAATTACAACAAAGTAAGCATATTGTACAACAAAATAAAGCGTGGTGTCATTTTAAGACCAAAATTCTATCAAACAACATTAATACTATTAAAAACACCATTCACCAAAAATTACAACTATTTAAGCACAATGTACAATAGCTGCAACCAATTTTCAGATTTATAACCAAATAAGCATAGTGTACAACAAAATAAACATGATGTAATTTTCAGACTTACAACATTAATGTTATTAAAGTGGTCAATGTTATTAATGACTATAATGACTACTACTTACAAGAAAAGAAACATAGTGTACAACATTTTAATGCACATAATTTTCAGACGTACAAGACAAGAAGCATAGTGTACAACAAAACACCACATTAATGCTATTTAATGTAGTCAATTATTTAACTGATCAACAAATACAATTAATACAGTTATTAAAACACCCCTTATATAAGAAATACAATTTATCAAGCATATTGTACAACCAAATTAAACACAATTCCTGCATTAAATTTCACTGCTACAAATAATAAAACACATTATACAAATATTCAAGCCCGAACAGGCAACGGGCCATACACTATCCCCGTATTTGAAATTATAGAAAAAACCTAAGGTAATAAAAAAAAATTAATGAATGGAATGATACCTGAATGATTGTAAACACGATTTGGTCAATGGTATGTTGCTTTTAATTTTTATGGATCTAACATTCATTGTAAACACGATTTGATTACTCGACTGATTTGGTGGAGAATATTGGGGAGGCGTTTAGGGTTGAAAAGGTGGATTATGAGAGAAACTGTGTGTGTGTTTTTTTAAAGATGTGTAACAAATGAAAGAGTTTGATGAATTTCCGCCCAATTTTTGCTTCATTGAATTGTTTGGAATGAAAATGAAGCACAGCCGTTGATTAAAGGTATTATCCAGGTGTCGAATTTAGAAGAATTTTGGGTTAGAGATTGCTTTTCAAAACCCTGCTTTATATAGTTAGTAGAACATATAAAGCATGAATGACTCTCTCTCCAAAATTTTAAGACTTACAAAAAATTAAGCATGGTTTACAACACTTTAATGCACCCAATTTTCAGAATTACAACAAAGTAAGCATATTGTACAACAAAATAAAGCGTGGTGTCATTTTAAGACCAAAATTCTATCAAACAACATTAATACTATTAAAAACACCATTCACCAAAAATTACAACCATTTAAGCACAATGTACAATAGCTGCAACCAATTTTCAGATTTATAACAAAATAAGCATAGTGTACAACAAAATAAGCATGATGTAATTTTCAGACTTACAACATTAATGCTATTAAAGTGGTCAATGTTATTAATGACTATAATGACTACTACTTACAAGAAAAGAAACATAGTGTACAACATTTTAATGCACATAATTTTCAGACGTACAAGACAAGAAGCATAGTGTACAACAAAACACCACATTAATGCTATTTAATGTAGTCAATTATTTAACTGGTCAACAAATACAATTAATACAGTTATTAAAACACCCCTTATATAAGAAATACAAATTATCAAGCATATTGTACAACCAAATTAAACACAATTCCTGCATTAAATTTCACTGCTACAAATAATAAAACACATTATACAAATATTCAAGCCCGAACAGGCAACGGGCCATACACCGTACCAAACTTCTTTTATCAAATTTACTAGGCAATTATTAAGACACTTTAATTCAAAAAAAGAAGCTTACCTAACACGCCCGGACTCATAATTTTTGAACTCAAAATAACATTTAAAAAAAACCGCCTCCCCAAAAATTCCCAAAATTCTAAACCCAATCCACTAAAAAGCCCGCGCACGTTATCCAGTTGGCGGGAAAACCGCCCCCTATTTCATGCCACTGAAACCCTAATACCAAATTTCAAACTCACACACTAAAACACACACACACACACACAAACACACACTATCACCATTTTATCAAAATCATCACCATGTATGTAGTAAAAAGAGACGGCCGTCAAGAGACGGTTCATTTCGACAAAATCACGGCGCGATTGAAGAAACTGAGTTACGGATTGAGCATCGATCATTGTGATCCGGTACTCGTGTCGCAGAAAGTGTGTGCTGGTGTTTATAAAGGTGTGACTACTAGCCAGTTGGATGAATTAGCCGCTGAGACCTCTGCTGCTTTGACCGCTAATCATCCCGACTATGCCTGTGTAAGCATTTTATAAAATCATTATTTTAATTTTATTTATATGCAGGCTATTTTTATAATTAACTGTTTTTATTTACTGTTTGATTGTTTAATTGTATGTTATTGATAGGCTTAACGCGTAAATGTGTTTATAATCACTATGATTATTTGGTTATGTGTTTGTACAGGCTGATTGTATAGATAACTGTTTTATATATACTGTTTGGTTGTTTAATTATGTGTTTATATGTGATATTGAAATGTGTAAGTGTTATTAGTAGATAATTGTGCTAGTTTGGTGATTTAGTGGTTGGGTAATTCAGTGAGAAGTGATGACGTGGCAAAGAGAAGTGCGAAGAAACAAAAAGTGTGATAGCTAAATCGGATTATTTAACTGACTGAAAAACATAAGTGGTTAACTTAATATGGAGCCAACATTTTACTTTAAACATATTGTTTAAGTATGTACTGTTTGGTAATTACAAGTGTTTATACAATATGATTTCTGTATTCTGGAAATTTAGAATACGTGACACGAAACTAAAAAAAGTGACAACGTGGGGTTGAAGGAGAGAAAATGATATGAAATTCTATTTAACTGAAAACTATTATTGGTTAATTGAGTGTGTATGTATCTCAGTTATTGATAGTTAATTCAGGTAAAAACACATAAAGCGACTAACAATTCTGGTTAAATAGTTCACTTAGTATTATTTTTATCGGTTTTGGAGCTCTCCATAGCATGTAAACAGCTTTTCTTTAAGTATTTGTAATTGGATAATTTTTCATTCAAGTTTGATAACCAAGCGAATAACTGAAACTGGTTTTGTTTTGGTAAAAACAGAAGCGAACTATGCTCATTGTAGCAGAAACGTCATAAAAGAAAGAATTTGCATGTTTTTGAAAATGAAACACTGTAGCTTTTGCCTGTTGGGACTTTTTTGAGTGTAAATATCAAAATTTGAGAAACAAGTTACTACTTAATTATATTGTTCCAATACATTAGCACTTTCACTTTTAGGAACCTATGTGGTATTTGATAATTTGGCAATTGTGAAGTTGTATGACATTGGAGAGTTAGTTAGTTTGGTTAGATTATTCTTGTAGTTGAAGTGAGTATAGAGATTTTAGAATTTGTAGATATGTGGGATTATGAGTGGTGTTGTGAAATTGGAGTTTTAGCTGTTTGGTATTATCGATCTGATAATTGTACACAATTGAAATTATTATGATCTTCTTACAGTTGGCTGCAAGGATTGCGGTTTCAAATCTGCATAAGAACACTAAGAAGTCATTCTCTGATACGTAAGTCGATTCAGATTATTGTATACTGAAATTTGATACACTATTTGGAGGTGTCGNGGTTGTTTAATTGTATGTTATTGATATGCTTAACGCGTAAATGTGTTTATAATCACTATATGATTATTTGGTTATGTGTTTGTACAGGCTAATTTTATAAATAACTGTTTTATATATACTGTTTGATTATTTAATTATGTATTTGTATGTGATATTGAAATGTGTAAGTGTTATTAGTAGATAATTTTGCTAGTTTGGTGTTTTAGTGGTTAGGTAATTCAGTGAGAAGTGATGATGTGGCAAAGAGTAGCGCGAAGAAACAAAAAAAAAATGAGATAGTGAAATTGGACTAAAAATTGATTTAGCCAACTGAAAAACATAAGTGGTTAACTTAAGTAATGGAGCCGACATTTTACTTTAGACACATAGTTTACATATGTGCTGTTTGGCAATTACATGTGTTTATACAATATGATTTGGGATTTTCTGGAAATTTAGAATGTGACACGAAGCTAAAAAATAGTGACGATGTGGCAAACAATAGGGTTGAAGGAGAGAAAAATGATACAATATTCGGTTAACTGAAAACTATTATTGGTTAACTGAGTGTGTATGTATCTTGGTTATTAATAGTTAATTCAGGTAAAAACACATAAAGCAACTAACAATTCTGGTTAAATAGTTCACCTAGTATTATTTTTATCGCTTTTCTTTAAGTATTTGTAATTGGATAATTTTTCATTGAAGTTTGATAACCAAGCGAGCAAGTGACTGTAAACTGATCGACCAGCCAAAATAACTGAAACTGGTTTTGTTTTGGTAAAAACAGAAGCGAACTATGCTCATTGTAGCAGAAACGTCATAAAAGAAAGAGGCTAGTTTGGTTATTTGTATGTTTTTGAAAATGAAACACTGTAGCTTTTGCCTGTTGGGACTTTTTTGAGTGTAAATATCAAAATTTGAGAAGCAAGTTACTACTTAATTATGTTGTTCCAATACATTAGCACTTCAATTTTTAGGAACCTATGTAGTATTTGATAATTTGGCAATTGTGAAGCTGTATGACATTGGAGAGTTAGTTTGATTAGATTATTTTTGTAGTTGCAGTGGGTATAGAGACTATAGAATTTGTAGATGTGTGGGATGATGGGTGGTGTTGTGAAATTGGAGTTTTAGCTTTGGTATTATGGATCTGATAATTGTATACAATTGAAATTATTATGATCTTTTTACAGTTGGCTGCAAGGATTGCGGTTTCAAATCTGCATAAGAACACTAAGAAGTCATTCTCTGACACGTAAGTCGATTCAGATTATTGTATACTGAATTTGGAGGTGTTGCGTAATGCTAACTTCTGTTTTTGTTGCAGAATAAAAGACATGTACAACCATGTCAGTGAGAGATCTGGGCAGAAGGCTCCTCTAATTGCGGATGATGTTTATGAAATTATTATGAAGGTGATATATGTTTGTAAACAGAATATAATATTTCTGAGGAATAGATGGTTTGTTGTAGTGATTGAATGACATTTTTGAATAATTTACACTTATGGGAAATTGTAACAAAATCGTAATTAAGTATGTTCATTTGGGGAGTGGGTACGTCATGAGTTCAGTTTTTGGAATTGCAATATCATGTGCATTTCATTAGGCATTTTTCATATTTCAAAAAAACTGTTCATAGTTTCTATACATGTACTATGCTGTGTTTGCTAGTTTTTTTTATCTATAAATTTCACATCAACTTGTGACTTGAAGATATCTAAAAGGTAGTAACTGTGTATGACTTGTATGTTTCAGCATGCTGCTAGACTGGACAGTGAGATTATATATGATCGGGACTTTGACTATGATTATTTTGGTTTTAAAACCCTTGAGAGATCTTACCTCTTGAAGATTGAAGGGGAGGTTGTTGAAAGGCCTCAGCATATGCTAATGAGGGTTGCTGTTGGGATTCACAAGGATAATATTGACTCTGTCATCAAGACATACCATTTGATGTCACAGCGATGGTTCACCCATGCATCTCCCACCCTTTTCAATGCAGGAACACCGAGGCCTCAAGTATGAAAAAAATTTCGTCGTTACATTGGTTTTTCACTTGTTGCGTAATAAACACAAGGAAATGATACTTTTTTGTATGCTGTTGGTTTCTCATATTGTTTCAATCACATTATTTGTAGTTGAGTAGCTGTTTCCTGGTATGCATGAAAGATGATAGCATTCAAGGCATATATGACACTTTAAAAGAATGTGCTGTTATCAGCAAAGCAGCAGGCGGAATTGGTGTCTCTGCTCATAATATCCGTGCAACTGGAAGTTACATACGTGGAACAAATGGAACATCTAATGGTATTGTTCCAATGCTGCGTGTGTTCAATGATACTGCCCGCTATGTTGACCAAGGAGGCGGCAAGAGGAAGGGTATGTGATTTTATTTTGCTGTGGTTTTTTTATGAAGCTGCTACTTGTATTAAATCGTTTAATTGAATTAGGTGCTTTTGCTGTATATTTGGAGCCGTGGCATGCTGATATCTTTTCTTTTCTGGATTTGAGGAAGAATCATGGAAAGGTAATATTGACCTATCTTACATACTAATTATGTCATTGTTTATGTGACAACAAGAAGAATTTTATTAAATTCTTTTTCCTTTTCCTCCAAACCTGAGAATGCGGTGTTAAAGTTGTTCTTTTGTAAATTTTGAGGTTGAACTTCATGTGGATAGTTGGTTCAGTACATTCTTAGTCAGGAGTTTATGATTTACCAACATTTCATAAATTTGTGCATGCTGCTTATGCAGGAAGAGCAGCGAGCCCGGGATCTGTTTTATGCTCTTTGGATACCTGACCTTTTCATGGAAAGAGTCCAGAGTAATGGGCAGTGGTCTTTGTTTTGTCCAAATGAGGCTCCAGGTTTAGCTGATTGTTGGGGTCAAGAATTTGAAACCCTGTACACCCAGTATGAAAAACAGGTAATGCTTGGATATGTTTGTCATAATCAATAAGGTGTTGCTGTGGTGAAGCTTAAGCGGTCTGGCTAATGGTGTGTTGTTCTTTTATAATCAGGGGAAGGCAAAAAGTGTCGTTCAGGCACAAAATCTTTGGTTTGAAGTTCTCAAGTCTCAGATAGAAACTGGGACACCTTATATGCTTTATAAGGTAGGTTTTGGACAGGGGCCATTTGCATCTGTGGTTTAGTACATTGTCGTTTTTTATCTGTTTATCTATTGTTTATATTTTTTAACAAAATAAAATGTTGCCTTCTTAGGACACTTGTAATAGAAAAAGCAACCAGCAGAATCTTGGTACCATCAAGTCTTCAAATCTGTGTACGGAGATTATTGAGTACACAAGTCCTACAGAAACTGCTGTATGTAATCTGGCATCAATTGCATTACCACGATATGTCAGAGAAAAGGTATGACTTGAATGATAATTACTCTTTTATGAGTGGATATATTTCTGGTCTGGGGTTGTTTTGGGCGATGTTTGCTTAAACTAGTAAAAAGAACTGGTCAAACAAGTTCAAAGTAGTTAAAATAGTTAAACAAAACTTATATTTTTTAAAAATTATGTTCTTGTTGTAATACATTGATTTATGTCAATTATGTTCACACTTTTAATTTAGGCTTGGGCAAAAAGTGCTTTGAGTCAGTGAAAGTGACTGGACGTGTTAATAAATGCAAGAACTTTTTGTTTGATCCAAACTTGTTACCCAGCCTGTATGCTCCACTTAAGCTTGTTGGTAGTAGAGGTTTGCTCTGTTGTCTTAAATGTTGTCTTGCTTTTACCAGGGAGTTCCTGCAGAATCCCAACCATCAAAGCTTGTTGGCAGTAGAGGTTCTAGCAATCGCTATTTTGATTTTGACAAACTTGCAGAGGTTTGTTCTGTTGTTCTTATCATCTTTTCCTAAGTTTTTTTATAACTTCTGTATGCATAAGATGGTTAGTTTGTCATGATGCTAAGAAATATTTGTCACAGCTTTTATTCATAAATAATCATGGTATCAGTTGGGTATTATTATGTGTGCAATTTTATGTCAGTTTACACTTTTTAGTTACAATTTACAACCGCAACTACTTGCCAAATACATTCATATAACTAGCGGCAACTTACAAATCTGACCTACGGCTACAACTAAAACCAGTTTTGCCAGACATAAGTTAAATCTCTCTGTTTGTCGTGATTGGCAGATTACATCAACTGTTACTACAAACCTCAACAAAGTTATCGATGTAAATTATTACCCTGTTGAAACTGCTAAAACATCGAATCTTCGACATAGGCCTATCGGTATTGGGGTCCAGGGTCTTGCAGATACTTTCATATTGCTGGGCATGGCGTTTGATTCACCAGAGGTACTCCACGTGCTCTTATTTATGTTGCAGTTTTTTTTAGCAGATAACCGCTTTTTATGATTCTCACTATTCTTTTATATTGAATTGCAGGCTCAACAGTTGAACAAGGACATATTTGAAACAATATACTACCATGCCCTGAAAACTTCGTCTGAGATAGCTGAAAAAGAAGGCACTTATGAAACATATATTGGAAGTCCTGTTAGCAAGGTCTGTCTCTTGCACGTGTGCTTTTAGTCAATATGTTTATGATTAGTTGTTGTGTTGCTGCAACACAATTATTGAATCACCTAGAATTGAACATTATGGCAGGCACACTATGGTGTTCCTGTTACACTGTAGCAATTGAAATGGTAAATTTGCAAGTAATTCATAAGAATGTTGGCTAGTTCAGTTTTAAAAAATATGGTCTGGATTATCTGGGGCGAAAAGCTTATGTTAGAGGTGGCAATTCACTGATGATTGGGTCAATTTGGTTTGTGCTTGACCTGAACGGGTTCATTCAAATAGTTAAGCAAAATGGGGACATTTCAAACTTCTAGTTTAGCCAAATGAGAACATGTGAAATGGGATCGTCGCCCAAAGTCTATTATTAATATGTGAACTTTTGTATTACTCAGAGATTTATATAGTTTGTTATAATGAAATGGAACTCCATTGACTGTTCTATCTACCTGTAATTACTGTTAGGGAGTTCTTCAACCAGACATGTGGGGAGTTACACCTTCAGATCTATGGGATTGGAGTGCTCTGCGTGCAATGATATCTAAGAACGGAGTAAGGAATTCACTACTTGTAGCTCCAATGCCAACTGCTTCAACTAGTCAGATTCTTGGAAATAATGAGTGTTTCGAGCCATATACCTCTAATATCTATAGTCGACGAGTTTTGAGGTAAGTTTCTCACCGACATCATTTTGTTTTTCTGGGATATGCTGAAACTTGCAATTTCCACACATTTACATGTGAATGGTTCTAAGGGTAAAATGAAAACCTAACTATTAAACAATTCATCAAATGGGTTATAAATTGCCAAAAGTTTATCTTTATTGTGCAATACCGGGAAGGGATCCGGTAAGAAAAACTAAGATGAGAAGAATAAGAAGAATTTTAAGGGGAGGTGCATCTATTTTTGTAGATGCATCTTAAATGTGTCGTTGTGGTGTCTTCTCACCCTTCTCATTTTAATTTTTCTTCTCATTTGATCCTAGCTCGTGCAATACCATCTAAATATTATTTTTCCTCATAAAGTTACATTATTGTCAAAATACTACTATTTATACTTCCCACTAGTTTTTATAAAATAATTTTAACCAAATGTTGTTTTGGGTCTGCCTGACCTGACATGGACAAAAGCTATCCTATTTGCATTGCTACCCAATCTGCTTGACCCACCAATATGGCCACATCTAAGATAACCTTCACATGCTGTTCTTACTTGATTTTGATGGCAATTTGTTTTACAGCGGAGAATTTGTAGTGGTCAACAAGCATCTATTACATGACTTAACTGAGATGGGCCTTTGGACCCCTACTCTTAAGAATCAGATAATCTACGAGGATGGTTCTGTTCAGAAAATTGCTGAAATCCCTGAGGATTTGAAGGCTATCTACAAGTATGATATGGAGTTTCTTGTCTTCATAATCGTTTACTTATATTTAACATCATATTTCTGCTTTCTTACAATGTAATGTGGGAACAGAACTGTGTGGGAGATCAAGCAAAGGACATTGGTGGATATGGCTGTAGATCGTGGTTGCTACATTGACCAGAGTCAAAGCCTTAATATTCATATGGACCAACCCAACTTTGGAAAACTTACTTCCTTGCATTTCCATACATGGTCAAAGGTATTATAATATTGTTTATTTTTTTACCCTTTTTAACTCATCTATATGTGGCAATTCCAAAACATTTTCATGTAAATGGGTTGGTATTTGGTTATGTTTTATCTATAAGGGTCAAACAGGTAAGAAAACAGCTTAAAAGGAATAAGTCAACTGTCCAACTGGTCTAAAGACGTTCAGTGTTCTTTTAATGCTTAACATAACCTAACTCGTTTATTACAAGATCAGATTATTATTGAAGTAGCATAATCTTTATACCTAGTAATAAAATTTGGCTTACTAAAGTTAAATTTTATTGACAGTGATTCGGGAAAAACTAACCTGTACCAGCTAACCAACCTGCTCTACCTTCAGTTTTGTGACCCCTAGTTTTGGGTTTGGTTAATGTTTCCGCTAATATTGTATGCATTTATTTACGTCAGGGGCTCAAAACAGGGATGTACTATCTGCGATCACGTGCTGCAGCTGATGCAATTAAGTTCACTGTTGATACTTCCATTCTCAAGGTAATATTCCTTATCGAGTCACCATTGTTTCATGACTCAGTTGAATTATTCTTTTTCCTCTATGTTTTTTGGTGTGTTTCCTGAAGTATAAACCAAAAACATCCTTTCCAAATGCAGGAAAACACAAAGACTGCAAGCGAGGAAGATAACAAGAATACTGAAATGTCCCAAATGGTCTGTTCATTGATGAACCGTGATGAGTGCTTGGCTTGTGGAAGTTAGGAGTTATTGCATGAAGGGTGTGGTTATCATGTTACTGATGAGTGATTTTGCACGGCAGTGTTTATTATCAAATGTGATCAGAGTTTTTACTATAGTTTAAATGCATTAACTATCTTTTATATATATGAATGCTATGTAACGGTCTAATTAAAGTATGTAATATATATGAAAGTATTCCATGATGAAGGAAGATGCATGTGTTTGATTGAATGAAGGAAGATGCATGTGGTAGAAATATAGAATTTGGTCTTTTAAATCACCCAAAAAAAAAGTTGGTCATGCTAAAATACCACCACAACTTTATTATACATCACATAAACATAAGACAAAAATACACCGTTGGTCCTTAAACTTTTTACAAAACATCGCCATGGACCTTAAGTTTCCAAAATCGTCGTGGTGCGTCCAAAAGTTTGGATTTTGAGGCCGATTGCATCCCTTGCCCCGTAATAGTTACTTCAACGTCCCGTTATAGTTCCTAAAACCCCGTTACATGTTTAGTTTGGAGGGTATACATGTCTTTTTACCTAGTCGCATTTTTCTCTATCTCGCTGTACTACCCAGCAGACGTCTAATCTTTTTTCCCGCCATTATGTCTAATATAAGTAGACAAAGTACTCATTGCTCATCCCCAAACTTGTTTTGGAAGCCTACCAAAAAAATCCTAATGCAATATCACTCACCAAATCTAATAATTTAAGTAAAAAATCAAGAATCTCAAACCTTGGATTTACGTTATGGCAAATCAGGGATGCACCTTACTTCGATGACCATGAAGTCGAGAGAAATTGGGCAACGAGGCAATATGGTAAGTGTTTTTGGTGATAATCGTTTACAAGCATATGTATCTTAGCTTGTTTTATGGTTTTTTTTTTTTTTTTTTTTTTTTTTTTTTGCAATCGTAACAGTGTTTTGTTTTGTGTTTCAACAGATGGTCGACTTGGTGATTTTAGTATGAGATTTCACCACAATGGCCTATTCAAAAACTGGCCAGGGAGGATCTACGAAGGAGGTAAGGAGTGTCAGGTTGATTATGTTGAAATTAATGAGATATCGATTGACGAACTGGATGCTCTTATGACCCAAATCGGTTATGCCGAAGCTGAAACCAATTACTACTATTTTGTTAAACCTGGTAGTACATTGGACGATGGCTTATATAGTTTTCGTGAATCTGTCAATCTTGACCTGTTGAAAGACATTGTCAAAGAACATAAGCTGATAGATGTGTATGTTGAAATAGGTAAGACTAGGTTAGAGTTGTCTGAGATGTCCCCACAGTCTATTAAGACTGTATTTTTGGAGATGGATGAACCAAGTAGAAAAATAGCTAGTGCTGCTATTCAATCGTGCTGCAGACGTTTGGTTCTAGATGACATAGATAATGAGCCAGTCCTTAACCCATTTATGCAACTTACTCAACTACCTATGGATGTCTCATATGTTGGGGAATCTAGTGACTTGCCACACATTGAGCCCGGTTTTTCAAGTCTTGACATGTCTTCCTTTGCCAGCCAACCTGTTGATAACAGTGATGGTGCATTAGTCATTATTGATAAGGACAATACTTTTTCGGACCTTGATAGTTTTGATGTTAGTCTATTCAGAGTGACTAAGGAGAAGCCGTTGGAGAAAGTAGGGAGACCACTAGTTGATGGAAATAACACCTTTGAGGAACCTGATGTGGAAGTCACTATATTCCAAGTCAATCAGGATAACCAGTTAGAGAATGTAGGAGAACCTGTTGGTGACAATAACATGGAAGAAGAGGGTGATGTTGATATCACTCTGTTCCAACAGAGTGATACTAGTCACTTAGGCAATATAGGTGATGACACAATTCAGGAAAATGAAAATAATGTTACTGGGGAGAATGATGAACAGGTTGCTTTGGTCAAACAGAGTCAGAGTCATGAGTTAGGCAACGCAGGAACATCCACTAATAAAAGTGATGACTTGAATTTGGAAACTCAATTACCTGTGTTGGATGATGATGCATTTTACACTGCTTATGCTTCTGACTCAGACATAGGTAACTCTGGGGTGCCAAGGGTTAGGTCAGATTCTGTTGATGCTAGTGTTTTTGAAACTTTCTTTTATTGTAATCAATCCTTTGTTACTGCAAAAGATGTGAAAGAGAGGGTAAGAGAGCATTCCATAGAAACAAGAAGGGAGCTGCTATTTCTAAAGAATGACAAAAAAAAGAATAAGAGTCAGATGTGTGGGTTGTGTTCCCCTATCTGGCCCAATTGCTACTGCTGGACTGGGTATAGGCCCAGTTAGAGGTCCATTAACAAGAAAGGGTTTGGAAGCATTAATTGCAGGTAAAAATGACCCTTCACAAATACTCTGCCCATGGCTGTTGCTTGTCGGCAGGTATGGTTGAGAAAAAGGTGCTTGGACAGTGAGAAGATATAATGGTCAACACACATGTTTGCAATCAAGGGCGCTCAAACATTTTGACCTTAACTTTATCTTAAAGCAAATAAAAGATAAGATTCAAACCAATCCACGGATTCCTATCAAGTCGGTTCATAATTAGCTTACCAACCAATTTGAGCTTGAAGTCTCAATGCAGAAGGTTTTAAGAGCAAAAAGAATAGCAGTCAGAGGCATTAAAAGGGAATTCAAGCTACAATTCACCATGTTGAGAGACTATGTTCAAGAGTTGCAGAAGAGGAACCCTAACACAACAGTTGTGATTCATGTGGAACGGCCTGCTGAGGATACTCTTCCAACAAGAGAATTCAAGAGACTGTATGTTTGTTTAGGTGCATTGAAGGAAGGTTTTAAAGCCTGTTAGAGACAGTTGTTAGGGATAAATGCTTTTCCAATTGATGGTTCTTTGAAGGGTCAACTTCTAACAGCTGTGGGAATTGATAGCAAAAATGGTATATACCCATTAGCTTATACTTTTGCTGAATCAGCCAACACAATAGCTTGGACTTGGTTTCTTCATTGTTTATCTGATGATCTTGAACTTGAGCCAAATTCAATCTTCACTTTTGTTAGTGACATGAAAAAGGTACTCCCATAAACTAGAAATGATTTGAATTTCCTATTTTTTTAAACAGACAGTAAATATATCTGTTTTTGTGCAGGATATTATATCAGTGTTAAGAGAAGTTTTTCCAAATGCGAAGCACAGATTTTGTCTTAAAAGCATTCATGAGCAAATGAAAGTTAATTGGCAAGGTAGGGCCTTCAAGGACCATCTTTGGAGATGTGCATCAGCCTCAACTGTTGTACAGTTTGACAAATCTATGGATGCTTTATAGACATTTTCTCAAGCTGCCCATGCTTGGTTAAGTCAGACCACCAATCCATTGGTCAAGGTCACATTTCTCATGTAAGTCATCTGACTGTGTAAATTAAGTGGTATATGGTAAAGTAGTATGAAATGTATAAGTAATACAACTTTATTTGTCTTGTTTTAGGGCGACCTCATTCTGATGTGTTACTTAATAACATGTGTCAAGTGTTTCATGAGAAAATAATTGAGGGTGTAAACAAACCAATTATTACAGCCTTAGAATACATCAGGGAATACTGTATGAAAAGGATAATGCATGTTGCGAAGGTCATTGAGAAGAGTAATGGGCCACTAACACCTACTGCACAACACATGTTAGAAGGTATTAAGAAAGAGGCGATTAGGTATAATGTTTTATGGAATAGGGGAGATAAGTTTCAGGTAACTGGACCATGGGGAGACCAATGTGTAGTTGATGTTGTAGAGAATTCTTGTACTTGCAGAAGATGGGAGATGACAGGTTTACCATGTAAACATGTTGTTGCTACCAATTGGAATATGGCTTTAAATGGACAACAAGTAGGAGCTGTTGAAACATGGGCGCATCCTTGTTACTATCTCAACACTTGGGAAGTAACCTACAAACACAATGTCTCCCCCATAACTAGAAATGAGCATTGGGAAAAATCATCTGTGCAAACAACTATTGTTACACCAAAGACTCAAGCAAATGCAGCTAACTCAACTAGTAAAAAAAGAGTAAGGTTAGCTCCTGAAACTGAAGAGATTGTCAAGAATGGTAAACTGTCTAAGGCTTGGAAGAGTGTAAGGTGTAGTGTTTGTGGCATTGCTGGACACAACCGAAAAACATGTATTGGCTATGGTGGAACCCAAAGTAGTCAAACTGGCGCTAAAAAACAAAATAGTTCAAGTTCTAAGGGAAAAGGTAAACAAGTGCCTCAAAAGGTTGCATCAAAGAAGACACATCCTACAGGGAACAAAGTTGTATCAGATAAACAAGCTGAAGGTACAGGTGTTGATGAAAGTCAAGATGTTGTAGTTGAAGGAACTTGTGTGCAATCTGGAATTCAAGATCAAGGTACTCAGGATGTTGCAACAAACAAAGAATTTGAAATTGCATGTGTTCAATCCCAGAGTCAAGATCAACCTATTGATGAATCCCAGTGTCAATCCCAGCAACAAGATCAATCTCAGGTCCATTAAAGTAATGTGCAAGCAGTTTCTGTTTCATCCCAGTATACTACCCGAAGAGTGACTAGGCAACAAGCTTTAATGGATAGAATGATGCCCTCACCATAGGTCACTTATGTTATGCTAATGAAGTAGACACTATTTATTTATGTTAACTATGAACAAGTTATGTACTCTGATTATCATGCTTTGAAAAGTATGAAATTTTATGCATTTGGAATTATATCCAATTGCATTATCTATAGAACCATGTTATGTTTCTGAATTTTAATTGTGTCCAAATATGTATCTTGTATGCAACGTATGTTATATCAAACTGTATGACTGCATAATATGCTACTGTAAATTGATACAAGCAAAACTAACCAAAACTAAAACTTCAAAAGAATGTTGACTATTAAAAGTCAATTATAACCAAAATTTTAAGCATCTTCATACCCATAACGTAAACTCAGAAAAAGAACTAAACTTCATATCCATGTTGGAGACAATGTTACTGTTGGTTAGTAGGTGTCACTGTGTTCCAGATTAGGGTTAAGATAATCAATGAGGTACCGGATATTCACTTGAAATCGTGGTATCACTTTCCAATAGAAACTATTCGACCCTATGCCTGGGTTACACGAATATCTCTATGGGATAAGACCAAGTGATGTTCTTGTTTTAGGCACAAATCAAGAACAGAAGCGTATTCAAGTGTTTAGGGTTTATGTTGATCGTACTTCATGCAGAATGTTATGATCTCTATTTATAATAGAGTTTACTCAAACCCTAGCCCATGGAATTATGAATAATTAACGGCCCATTAATTATAATAAGGGTATGTGATTTTATTTTGCTGTGGTTTTTTATGAAGCTGCTACGTTGTATTAAATCGTTTAATTGAATTAGGTGCTTTTGCTGTATATTTGGAGCCGTGGCATGCTGATATCTTTTCTTTTCTGGATTTGAGGAAGAATCATGGAAAGGTAATATTGACCTATCTTACATACTTCATGTGGATGGTTGGTTCAGTACATTCTTAGTCAGGAGTTTATGATTTACCAACATTTCATAAATTTGTGCATGCTACTTATGCAGGAAGAGCAGCGAGCCCGGGATCTGTTTTATGCTCTTTGGATACCTGACCTTTTCATGGAAAGAGTCCAGAGTAATGGGCAGTGGTCTTTGTTTTGTCCAAATGAGGCTCCAGGCTTAGCTGATTGTTGGGGTCAAGAATTTGAAACCCTGTACACCCAGTATGAAAAACAGGTAATGCTTGGATATGCTTGTCATAATCAATAAGGTGTTGCTGTGGTGAAACTTAAGCGGTCTGGCTAATGGTGTGTTGTTCTTTTATAATCAGGGGAAGGCAAAAAGTGTTGTTCAGGCACAAAATCTTTGGTTTGAAGTTCTCAAGTCTCAGATAGAAACTGGGACACCTTATATGCTTTATAAGGTAGGTTTTGGACAAGGGCCATTTGCATCTGTGGTTTAGTACATTGTTTTTTTTTATCTGTTTATCTATTGTTTATATTTTTTAACAAAATAAAATGTTGCCTTCTTAGGACACTTGTAATAGAAAAAGCAACCAGCAGAATCTTGGTACCATCAAGTCTTCAAATCTGTGTACGGAGATTATTGAGTACACAAGTCCTACAGAAACTGCTGTATGTAATCTGGCATCAATTGCATTACCACGATATGTCAGAGAAAAGGTATGACTTGAATGATAATTACTCTTTTATGAGTGGATATATTTCTGGTCTGGGGTTGTTTTGGGTGATGTTTGCTTAAACTAGTAAAAAGAACTGGTCAAACGAGTTCAAAGTAGTTAAAATAGTTAAACAAAAATTATATTTTTTAAAAATTATGTTCTTGTTGTAATACAATGATTTATGTCAATTATGTTCACACTTTTAATTTAGGCTTGGGCAAAAAGTGCTTTGAGTCAGTCAAAGTGACTGGACGCGTTAAAAAATGCACGAACTTTTTGTTTGATCCAAACTTGTTACCCAACCTGTATGCTCCACTTAAGCTTGTTGGTAGTAGAGGTTTGCTCTGTTGTCTGAAATATTGTCTTGCTTTTACCAGGGAGTTCCTGCAGAATCCCAACCATCAAAGCTTGTTGGCAGTAGAGGTTCTAGCAATCGCTATTTTGATTTTGACAAACTTGCAGAGGTTTGTTCTGTTTTTATCATCTTTTCCTAAGTTTTTTTTTATAACTTCTGTATGCATACTCTTAGATGGTTAGTTTGTCATGATGCTAAGAAATATTTGTCACAGCTTTTATTCATAAATAATCATGTTATCAGTTGGGTATTATTATGTGTGCCATTTTATGTCAGTTTACACTTTTTAGTTACAATTTACAACCGCAACTACTTGCCAAATACATTCATATAACTAGCGGCAACTTACAAATCTGACCTACGGCTACAACTAAAACCAATTTTGCCAGACATAAGTTAAATCTCTCTGTTTGTCGTGATTGGCAGATTACATCAACTGTTACTACAAACCTCAACAAAGTTATCGATGTAAATTATTACCCTGTTGAAACTGCAAAAACATCGAATCTTCGACATAGGCCTATAGGTATTGGGGTCCAGGGTCTTGCAGATACTTTCATATTGCTGGGCATGGCGTTTGATTCACCAGAGGTACTCCATGTGCTCTTATTTATGTTGCAGTTTTTTTTTAGCAGATAACTGCTTTTTATGATTCTCACTATTCTTTTATATTGAATTGCAGGCTCAACAGTTGAACAAGGACATATTTGAAACAATATACTACCATGCCCTGAAAACTTCGTCTGAGATAGCTGAAAAAGAAGGCACTTATGAAACATATATTGGAAGTCCTGTTAGCAAGGTCTGTATCTTGCACGTGTGCTTTTAGTCAATATGTTTATGATTAGTTGTGTTGCTTCAACACAATTATTGAATCACCTAGAATTGAACATTATGGCACACTATGGTGTTCCTGTTACACTGTAGAAATGGTAAATTTGCAAGTAATTCATAAGAATGTTTACTAGTTCAGTTTTAAAAAATATGGTCTGGATTATCTGGGGCGAAAAGCTTATGTTAGAGGTGGCAATTCACTGATGATTGGGTCAATTTGGTTTGTGCTTGACCTGAACGGGTTCATTCAAATAGTTAAGCAAAACGGGGACATTTCAAACTTCTAGTTAGCCAAATCAGAACATGTGAAATGGGATCGTCGCCCAAAGTCTATTATTAATATGTGAAATTTGTATTACTCAGAGATTTATATAGTTTCTTATAATGAAATGGAACTCCATTGACTGTTCTATCTACCTGTAATTACTGTTAGGGAGTTCTTCAACCAGACATGTGGGGAGTTACTCCTTCAGATCTATGGGATTGGAGTGCTCTGCGTGCAATGATATCTAAGAACGGAGTAAGGAATTCACTACTTGTAGCTCCAATGCCAACTGCTTCAACTAGTCAGATTCTTGGAAATAATGAGTGTTTCGAGCCATATACCTCTAATATCTATAGTCGACGAGTTTTGAGGTAAGTTTCTCACCGACATCATTTTGTTTTTCTGGGATATGCTGAAACTTGCAATTTCCACACATTTACATATGAATGGTTCTAAAGGATAAAATGAAAACCTAACTATTAAACAATTCATCAAATGGGTTATAAATTGCCAAAAGTTTTATCTTTATTGTGCAATACCGGGAAGGGGGGATCCGGTAAGAAGAAAAACTAAAATGAGAAGAATAAGAAGAATTTCTAGCTACACATTTTAAATAAGAGTGAGAATTTTAAGGGGAGATGCATCTATTTTTGTAGATGCATCTGAAATGTGTGGTTGTGGTGTCTTCTCACCCTTCTCATTTTCATTTTTCTTCTCATTTGATCCTAGCTCGTGCAATACCATCTAAATATTATTTTTCCTCATAAAGTTACATTATTGTCAAAATACTACTATTTATACTTCCCACTAGTTTTTTATAAAATAATTTTAACCAGATGTTGTTTTGGATCTGCCTGACCTGACATGGACAAAAGCTATCCTATTTGCATTGCTACCCAATCTGCTTGACCCACCAATATGGCCACATCTAAGATAACCTTCACATGCTGTTCTTACTTGATTTTGATGGCAATTTGTTTTACAGCGGAGAATTTGTAGTGGTCAACAAGCATCTATTACATGACTTAACTGAGATGGGCCTTTGGACCCCTACTCTTAAGAATCAGATAATCTACGAGGATGGTTCTGTTCAGAAAATTGCTGAAATCCCTGAGGATTTGAAGGCTATCTACAAGTATGATATGGAGTTTCTTGTCTTCATAATCGTTTACTTATATTTAACATCAAATTTCTGCTTTCTTACAATGTAATGTGGGAACAGAACTGTGTGGGAGATCAAGCAAAGGACATTGGTAGATATGGCTGTAGATCGAGGTTGCTACATTGACCAGAGTCAAAGCCTTAATATTCATATGGACCAACCCAACTTTGGAAAACTTACTTCCTTGCATTTCCATACATGGTCAAAGGTATTATAATATTTATTTTTTTACCCTTTTTAAATCATCTATATGTGGCAATTCCAAAACATTTTCATGTAAATGGGTTGGTATTTGGTTATGTTTTATCTACAAGGGTCAAACAGGTAAGAAAACAGCTTAAAAGGAATAAGTCAAATGTCCAACTGGTATAAAGACGTTCAGTGTTCTTTTAATGCTTAACATAACCTAACTCGTTTATTATAAGATCAGATTATTATTGAAGTAGCATAATCTTTATACCGAGTAATAAAATTCGGCTTACTAAAATTAAATTTTATTGACAGTGATTCTGGCAAAACTAACCTGTACCAGCTAACCAACCTGCTCGACCTTCCATTTTATGACCTCTGGTTTTGGGTTTGGTTAATGTTTCCGCTAATATTGTATGCATTTATTTACGTCAGGGGCTCAAAACAGGGATGTACTATCTGCGATCACGTGCTGCAGCTGATGCAATTAAGTTCACTGTTGATACTTCCATTCTCAAGGTAATATTCCTTATCGAGTCACCATTGTTTCATGACTCAGTTGAATTATTCTTTTTCCTCTATGTTCTTTGGTGTGTTTCCTGAAGTATAAACCAAAAACATCCTTTCCAACACAGGAAAACACAAAGACTGCAAGCGAGGAAGATAACAAGAATACTGAAATGTCCCAAATGGTCTGTTCATTGATGAACCGTGATGAGTGCTTGGCTTGTGGAAGTTAGGAGTTATTGCATGAAGGGTATGGTTATCATGTTACTGATGAGTGATTTTGCACGGCAGTGTTTATTATCAAATGTGATCAGAGTTTTTACTATAGTTTAAATGCATTAACTATCTTTTATATATATGAATGCTATGTGACGGTCTAATTAAAGTATGTAATATATATGAAAGTATTCCATGATGAAGATGCATGTGTTTGATTGAATGAAGATGCATGTGGTAGAAATATAGAATTTTGGTCTTTTGAATCACCCAAAAAAAAAAGTTGGTCATGCTAAAATACCACAACAACTTTATTATACATCACATAAACATAAATTTTTCAGTCGTGCTTTGTTTCTTTGTTTTATTTATTCGCAGGCTATCCTTTATCAACTTATGATTGTAATCACCGTTCCATAAGTATTCTTTCGTTCAGAAGCTACAATGGACTTGATTTCTCTCGTTTTATTAATTGAAGAAATAATTGGAAAATAAAACAGCAAGTACAAAAATGAGTATAGTATTCCTTCGTTTAGAAGCTGTAATGGACTTGATTTCGTCACTCATTTTGTCTTAAATTTCATTTTGATATGTTTTACTTCGCATCATTTCTTTAACTTTTCTTCTACTATTTTCTCAGTCACGTTTAGAGAACCTAAAATCACAAATATAATATAGGAAGTACAAAAAGTTCATATAAACAACCATTAAATAAGCATATAAGTGACGATAATGCGTGTAAATATATGAAATGCGCATTTCATACATATATTTACATGCGTTATTGTTACCTTTATGCTTCTTTAGGCTGCCCACAATGGGCCGTATTTTTTCGGTCGACAACATGGGTCACCCGATGTCGAGATCGGTTATGCCCACTATGAGGATGAAACTCCAAATCGGTTGCCGGCCTTTTTTTAGGCAATCGTTTGATTTCACAACCGAGTTTGAAAACACAAAAATCATCCAACATTTCACATATTTAACACATTCAATACATATTCAATTTTCAAAAAAAAAAAAAAAATAAATAAAAAAAATTGACCATTTGGAGTAAAAAAAAAAAAACTTTTTTTCAAAAAACTTTATCACTTTTCATCCTATAAATACAAAACTCAAACACACTTCTAAACACACAATTTCAAACACAATTCAAACAATAAATCAAATACAAAACAAATGGCTTGTAATCTTCTCCACACCGCCAAACAAATCCAAAACTTTGTCAAAAAACAAGCTGAAAAAGACGACAATGAACGCCAACATGCAATTGTCGAAGTGATTAAAAAGTTTGAACTCGCAAAGACACTCAAAAGACGTTTGAGAGAACGATACGTTGAGTGCAACGACATCTCTGTCGACAGAAAATTTATGATCGACCAGTTTTGGTACGATGAATATCGCAAAGACACTGCCGTTGTTGAGACGTTGTGGTCTTGTGTGAATCAGATACAGAACCAAATCTCCAACAAGATACGTTGGAGTTTTGAAGAAAATGTGCAAGCTGCTGCCGTTGAACAACAACAACAACAACAACAACCACATCTGGAGCACTTTCAACTTAGTTTTGAGGAAAATGTTGAGCAAGGTGCATCAAGTTCATCTGCACAAAGAGTTGCTGATGATGGCTGGAACTTTGAGGATGAGCGGGAGCTGAGCAGGTTGGAAGCTCAGTTAGACGAAGAGAGGTTTGCGAGGTTTGATCCTTACGACGACGGGTACGACTCCAACAACTCTCAAACCTGGGATCACCCGGATTACAATTGAAGTTTAAGTTTTTAATTTAGTATTGTAATATTTCAATTTCGTATCGTTTTTAGTTTATGTTTATGTAACGTTTAGGTTTTTATTAATGAAATTTAAGTTTATGTTAAAATTTTTTTTTTTTTTTTTTTTTTTTTTTTTTTTTTTTTTTTTTTTAAGAAGAAAAAAAAAAGATGATGCAATATGGGTCACCACTGTGAGAAGAGAGGTGAATATAGGTTGAAGAGAGAGAAAGCTGAGTTGGCAGCCGGAAATATGATGCAATATAGGTCACCACTGTGCCTAGCCTTATATAAAGTTTTGGTACTTAATAGTTAATATATTATAAGGCAAATGACTAAAAAATATATATCATATTTGTTATCATTTCCTCTTGTAGGTAGCGAACAAAACTTTTTGCTTTTGTTGGTACTTTTCTTTCAAATTCATCCTTTTTAGGGTCTATATGACTTTTTTGCCCTTTGGGGAAAAAAATTTCTATTAGCTAAGAGGGGCAAAAATGTCCAAAAATTTCGCAAAATACCCTAAAAAAGAAGAATTTGAAAGAAAAGTACCAACAAAAGCAAAAAAATTTGTTCGCTACCTATAAGAGAAAATGGTGGCAAGTATGATATTTTTTTTAATTACTTGCCCTATATTATATTTGTGATTTAGGTTTTATGGATACATTTTGAGGAAATTATGGCAGAAAGGTTGAGGAAATGATATAAAACGAAGTAAAAGATATCAAATGATATCAAGTCGAAATGGATTGAAGAAATCAAGTTTATTGTAGGTTCTAGATGAAAAAATACTTATGAAATGGTGAATTACGAGTTATAAGTTGATGAAGGATGACTCGTGAAAGAATCAAACGAAGCACGAATGAAAAATTCATGTCAATGTGACGTATGCTAAAGTTTATGTGGTACTTTGGACATAGCTTACTCATATAAACTTCGTTTTGGGTAATTCAAAAAACCACTTTACGAGAAAAGGGAGATCTACAACTTTTGTGTTTTGAGCTAAGCATGAAAACCTTAAAAAAATGTGAAATATAACATTTTTCAATATTCGACCTTGCTAGCTGTTTACATATGGTACGTAAGGGTGGATTTGGGTTCAATCAAAGGTATGTTATGAGGTGGGGTGATGATCGTATGTTCAGTTTCCCGTGTTCAGTAAGGATCCCAAGATAATAAATGTTTATCTTGAGCCAGGGTAACACTTACGTACAATTGTGTGTGTGAAATGTGAAGATAGCTTATGTTAGCTTGTCAAATGCACCTAGTATTTTATAGCGATGCATTTGGGGTTGTGTGCGACACGTGGAATTGATCCAACGGTCATGAATTTTATGTCATGGTTATAGATGAACCACATGGTGATCATCCTATGGAGGAGACCAATAATGGCACGTGTCATGTCATGATTGACTCAAGTGGTTATGGGGATTGATGACATCAAATAACAATATATTATTAGCATCATTTATTCTATGTATATTGCTTGTTTTGTATTATTTTATATGAGAATTGATACTTAATCGCTTACTTTTGTAAATCTCAGTTATAAACAAGCAATTTGTGAAAGTTAGCTATTTTAGACATAAATTGGAGCAAAATTGATCAAGTTTGAAAAGTCTACTAAACTGAAGACAGATACGCCGTATCATTCTAGACAGATATGCCGTATACCAAGATTTGGACGAATATGAAGATCATTGCTTGACTTTGAAGAATACGCCGTATGGATTTCCACCATACGCGTATATGAAACTTGCTCAACGAGAAGATCTGACTTGTTCTACTCCAGATACGCCGTATCTATTCTCAAGACTTCACCAGATTTCCAAGATAAGGAGACAAGATGTGTCGAATAAAGAATGGTGATGCGCTGTACACTTAGGCGGTGTACGAATATTCTATAATATAATAATCTTGAACCCCACGCGAAGTTACCTAGATACGGGTATCAGATAAACTGGATACACCGTATCTACTCTGTTTACAGAAGGTATAAATACATCATTTGCAGCCGAATTTTAGAGACACACAAGAGGCACCAGAAGAAACCGAACAGCTGATAACCACCAAGTACGAGACCAGGAGCAGTAAGAAGGTCCTGCTAGTGCGTAATTTCATATGAATATTCGTTTTAGTACTCTTTAATCGCTTGGTTATCATATTTTTCTCTTTTGATTCATACTTGAATATTTCCAAACATGTTATCTTGTGCTATTACAGAGATTATGGGATAATAACATGTAGGTATTAGCCGTGTGTTATTGATTATATGATGATTTATTAGATGCTCATTCGTGTATTTTGATTACTTTATTACTTCATTAATATTTTCATGTTAATGTAAGCCCAAAGTGGTTAATTAATAATTGATAATCATTAAGTTAGACTTTATGCGGATTTCTGATTAATCGTGACAGGATTTGTCGGTTGAGAAAACTTAAAAGCCGAAATCTAGATGTTTAGGGAGTTTAAACATTGGAATGAGATACGCCGCGAAGTGATGCACCAAAGATAGAGAAAATAGATTCAGTATTCATCATATATGACCGAACATTAGGCTAACACGTTTTCCTTACAATCGGCTAGACCTTTTATTTTTTATATGTGTTTATGATTGTGTGTGTTATTTGTTGAAAAACCCTTTGCGTTAGATTAGGTTTAATTAGAACTAACTTTAGAATTCAAATACTGATAGATACTTAACTGTTAATGTTCCACTCTTAGTGATCAACACTCTACTTACCAACTAGGCTACATTGATATGGTACACTGCACGTTAGTGTTTTTTATAAGTTAAGTCTAAATTTAAAACTTGATAACAATAAACATATAACTACAATGATAGCACATCAAGTTTTTGGTGCCGCTTCCAGGGAGTGAATTGTTTAACTATTTACTGACAAGTAACGTATTAACCCGAGAAGTTATCTCACTTTTACTTAAAAACGACCCCTCACACGTACCGGCACTGCAGTAGATATGGTTTACGTCAAATAAATACATTTATGAGTGAATAATAATATTTATTATTATTTTGATAAAAACGTCAATAAAATCTTTATTTTGCGAGTGCGTGTCCAAAATTGTCAACCTGGGACTTAAGGGGAGCATTTTAACTAAACCTGACACACATTATACACACTAAAGGTTCAAAATTATTCCCGCACCCCATACCCCATTCGGTTTTGCCGGCTAAACCACAAGACAACAAGATGATATCACTTGCAATAAATACAAACCATTATACTGATAAAGAAACTAGACAAAATCTTCCCACGTAATGACTACTACCATGCTTATTTGAGTGTTTTTATAGCAAAACGTAGGTTGTTATAAATATGTATATGTTATACTCACTTGTATTCCTCTATTTAGGAAGAAAATGGTCAATAATCAGTTTTAAAAATACCCAGTTCTCTATAACAAAGGCTCTGATACCAATCTGAAACAAAAAATCATTTACAATAACAATCTATACTATATTCAAATTATCAAAATGAATATCCGACCTTAAATACAAATAATTCTATACATGAAAAGCTATTCGATAATTTAAACAGTTCAAAATCTCGCATGTCATGTTTAATTAAAATTCATAATTTCAATTTAAGTTAAAGTCTACTATCCAATGCAATAGATACAGCACCATGACAATGATAAAGAAATCAGACAAAACCTTCCCAGGTAATGACAACTATCATGCTTATTTGAGTGTTTTTTATAGCAAAATGTAGGTTGTTATAAATATGTGTCTTTTATACTCACTTATATTACTTTATTTAGGAAGATATAGTAAATAACTAGTTTTAAAAATACTCAGATCTCTATAACCTAAGTTTTGATACCAATCTGTAACAAAAAATCATATACAATAACAAGCTATACCATATCCAAATTATCAAAATGAAGATCTAACCTTACATACAAAGAATGTTGTACATGAAAAAGCTATTTGATAATTTTAACAGTTCAAAATCTCACATGTCATGTCTAATTAAAAGCCCTAATTTCAATTTAAACTTAAATTCTACAATCAAATGCAATGGATACATCACCATTCTACTGATAAAAAAACTAGACAAAACATTCTCACGTAATGACTACTACCATGCTTATTTGATTGTTTTTATAGCAAAACGTAGGTTGTTATAAATATGTGTCTTTTATACTCATTCGTATTACTCTATTTATGAAGAAATAGTCAATAATCAGCCTTAAAAATACCAGTTCTCTATAGCAAAGGCTCTGATGCGTGGTTTTGTGACCTTACAACAGGTTTTACCTCTCGAGGGATCTCAAGAGGCTTACAACCCCACCAGGCAGTGTACCTGACCGATGTAGTATAGGATAGTGGTAAGTACGGGGGATTGATCGTTCTCTCACAGGGAATAGTGTTCGTTAGGA
>LBNU01019466.1:27479-53883 GCA_014162995.1 Artemisia annua
TTCAACATAAACGTGTGTTCCTTTTATAGACAAGGAACCCTAACCCTAATCCGTTCTCCAAGAAACGTATCTTCTAAATAATATGCATTATCACTTACTATAATATCTCATGCATATCCTAACTACATTACATAATATGCGGCTAAATAAACTATATCTGCTGAACTATAACTTCAGTAGCAACTACTCTTCAGCAGGAACTAGTCTTCAGCAGGTTCCTTCTTCAGCAGTAACCATCAGCAGAATCTACACTTAGTAGAATTCCCAACAAAGCATATCTATCTAATAACATGAAAACTCAAACAAACACTCCCAATATTTCCTGGGTCCAAAATTGTTAATGCCAAACATCTCATGCATTTGATGCATTTGGTTTGGATATTGAGATGAAGGACAAATTTCCCATGGCAGGTGTTAGTGCAAAAAGTGTGAATGGGTTAGAATTGGGCTTAGTTAGGTGTGGGCCGTCCGTTGTGGAGTTTATGCACTAATCCAAGTAGAGGGTGATGTTCCCTGCACAAATAAAGGTAAACCGTTAGCCTTACCATGGGGACTGATGCGTGGTTATGTGACCTTACAACAGGTTATACCTCTCGAGGGATCTCAAGAGACTTACAACCCCACCAGGCAGTGTACCTGACCGATGTAGTATAGGATAGTGGTAAGTACGGGGGATTGATCGTTCTCTCACATGGAATAGTGTTCGTTAGGATAGAATAACTACTCTAATAGGTCTAAGGGTGGAAGGAAGAATCTTTTTTATATTTTTATGTTTTAAGGAAAGCAAGTAAATTCTCGGTTTTGGAAGAAGGGCGGAATTAGTTGCTAGTCAACTAACCCAAGTTTACTACTTATGCAAATAAAAATAAATAAAAATCTAAACTATTGTGGTTGTGAAAACAATATGGAGAAAGTTGTGTTTACTTAGTTTCAATTACTCCCTAACTATCTTTTACCGGTTAATTGATATGTGTGTTACTTGTGTGGATGAAGGGTGTATTCCTAATAACTCATGGAGTGGCATACATATCTCTCCAATTCTATGAGCTCTTATCTCGCCCTATGCCATGCACGGCACAACCATAGGGGTTGTAAACAGTGGCTCATGCGTTAAATACTACCTTAATAGCCTAGTATGCCTTGGCTACATGTTTCCCAAGACGTTCAAGCACGTTACCATAAAGGAGGTTGGCCAGTTTTCTTGAGCCTAACATTGATGGAACAATCATCCCAACAAACAACAACACACACCAATCAACCAATAATTAATAGTTAGGTTTCATTAGATCTAAGCAAACACTAGAGAATTTAGCTACACATGTTAATTAAAAGACAAGCAAAAGAGATAATCAACCAACACATAGACATATTGATTGAATTAAAGTGAAGACTTATCTTTAATTAAGCATGAGGGTTCCAAGGGTTGGAAACCCTAAAAAGTACAGAAAATTCGTCTTTAGGGTTTGCCCTAAAAGTTCTCCACAAAGTTCCACACTAATGAATGAAAATTAGAAAACTATATATAGATTTTACACTCTGACGGCGTCAGGTTATAAGGGCTGACGCCGTCAGCTCGCCGCCATTAGGTTTCTCGGATGGCCTAGATCCACTTCTGACGCCGTCACCTTATAAAACCTTCTGGGCCGTCACTCTTTAACTTTACTCCTGACGGCCTACTTTTCCTAACACCTGACGGCGTCAGGTGTTAAATCCAAAATTTCCTCTGGCCCGTCATTTGATAATTGGTTTCCACTCTTTTGTCAAGGCTTTCTGACGGCGTCACCTTGTGACTTCTGACGCCGTCAGGTTGTAAATCTTCATCTTTTGAGACTTTGTCGTTTTCTTCACTTTTATGCTCCAAAAACGTCCGAATATGCATGTTTTCCAGAATTCCTCTCAAAAGTACCTAAAATGACAAAAGGAACGATTTAGGGCAATATTTGATCACATTTATACGAATTAGGGCTTAAATGACCCCCTAAAAGCGTAACACTTTTCGTCTCATCAAATACCCTTACACTTGGGATTTGCTTGTCCTCAAGCAAATGAGCTTTTATTCCAATCAAAATATGAGTTAGGGGTCATTTAACACGAATATAAAAGTAATTACAACAAATAGTTATTAGACCCTAATCATAACAAGCACGGAAATCATACACTAGCACCTCACAAATAGTGTTTGGATTCTCACATCTCTCAAATGTCATAAAGTTTATATCTCATAAATGGAAACGGAAAATAACACTCACTACCTGTCATAGCAAATAGATTACCATAGGCTTGGGAAAGGATCAATTACTCCTCCACTAGGCGTAAGCACCTAAGATAAACTATCAAAGAGGGCTTTATAAAGGGTTGTAACGTAAGGTGTAGGGATATGATAACACGGTTTGGTTGGAATAAAGGGTATTTTAGTGGTGGCGAGTTAATTATCATGATCAAATACATGCACTCTACATCGTTGCTTAAGTCAAGACTCGACTCAATCTTAGTCTAAAAATGAAATAACAAAAACTAAAAAGGAACATAAAAGGAAACGGGATGGTAGTCCGTATGTTTTTCTTCTTTCTTTTTCATATTTTTTTTTATTTTTCTTGATTTTTCGATTTTTTTTTTCATACACTCTTGCCCTACCATCCAAAATAATACATCATAGGGGATTTGCATTCCCCTTACACTTGAATCTTTACATAACTTTACAATCACTATTCTAATGACTCGAATTAAGATAATCGAAAAACTTGGAGTACTTTTTAAATATTTAGCACGTATGGGGGTAATAATGTTGTTCTTCCCCATTACTTCATTACACTAGTACTTTACCCATGAGTCCCAATCGTCCCAAAACAATATGTACAAGGATATGACTTAACTTAGCAACCATGTAATTGACCGGATAATTAACTAAGGGTTTAACAAATGTTTTCACAATAATGCACCAAAGGTGGGTGCATACAAGGTAGGCTAAGGCGATTTGGGTGTACATTTAGTGGGGTGTAAACAAATTCTCACTTTGAGTAAGATGCTCAAAGGTCGAAACGAAAGGATAGGCTCGGAGGGGTGTACTAGGGGTATCGTGTACCAAAAATGGATACAACGCAAAGGGTGTGGGAGAATTACTTGACCAATGAAGTCAATGTAATTATAACAAATATACGGGTGTAAAACAATGGGTTAATCCTAATGCCTCTTATCATGTAGTAAATCTTAACTACACGAATGTAGTCTCACTTGTGGATTTGAGATGGTCCTAACGCAAGTTCTAGAATCTAAATACTACCGGTACTCACATCATAGCACCAAAGATGGATGCTTTTCCTACCAATTCTAGGGGCGAACCTCACATATTTGGGGTGGAAAATTTTTTAGTGGTACGGTTTTGTGCTAGTCATACAATTTCCTATCCATGAGACGCTCATTAAGATCAAGGTTTCACTCCTAAATGTTGTAAAAATTTTTAAATTGGCGCTAAAATTGCCCTAACAAATATTTCTCTTGGTTTTATTACAAATTTACTATCAAACAAAGCAGAACATCAAGCATAGGTATATTCTCAACGGTGCTTTCATTTACCCCTTACACTTAAACCGAACATTGTCCCCAATGTTCAAATAAAAGACGTAAAAGTAAATAAGATGAAAGAATGAAATCAAATACTCCCCTGAATCGTTTGTTGTGGATAGTGAAGTAACATGGTTAGATCTTCTTCCAAGATAGACGAACGTTCAAAGCTTCCCTTCAAAAATAATAAACATCTTCTTATCCAAAATAACCAGTTAACCTGAAAAAGATAAAGGCCAACCTCGCGTAAAATCGGCGGTAAAATCTATATAATAAGATATAATGCTTGTGGAATGAATATTTTGCAGAATTCCTGGAGATTATAAGTTAAATAATTGACAAAACTTTTTAAATTTCCGGAAAAATACAAAACTTTCAAAATTTGCAGAAAATTATAGACTGACGCCGTCAGGTGTTAATCCTGACGCCGTCAGAAAGTTCTGACAGAATTTTCATGTTAAGCTTCCGGGAAAAATTCTGGAAAATCTAAATCTTACTTCCTGGAATTCCTGCAAAAATTCATTATGACTCGATACAAGCATTTGATTCAAACAAATACAAATATGTAGGCTAATTTCATTGTTATGATTCATGTTCATTCGTTTTATATAAACCGATTTGGATTTCCCTTACACTTAGCTTTTGCAAAATACCTTTATATGTAGTTAAGACGAAGTTAAAAACAAAATAAAGCATTTTCACAATTTAATTTGAAACATGAATCAATAACCAAGAAATATAACTTACATACGGAAACAAATAAAATCAAATAAACCCACAAAAATAAATAAAACATGGGTTGCCTCCCAAGAAGTGCTTTTCTTTATTTACGAGTCTTGTAGCTAGACTCAAAGTCACGGGTTCTCATCTAGTGTCACTAATGCTCACATATCCAAGCGTGAGCCACCTAATTGTCGCCTCATCCTTCTTATAGTCATCATTAAGCTCTAAGCATCCTCGAAAGTACCTCTTGTTTTTCTCATGGGGGTACTTAAGTCATTTTCTAATATCGTTCTCACTTAATATATCACAAGGGGAAACCTATTACATTTCTCAATAGAAAAGTTTTTATACCTAGGGTGTGCGTGGGGCATTTGATAAACAAAATCCTCATCCCCATTTGAGAATGTAATCAACCCTTCCATTAGTCTTTCGTCTAAGTTGGTTAATCTTTTGAAAGGCTTCCCAAACACAACTTGGGTGAGGTTACTATCAATAAACTCTCTTAGATCTTCCATAACCATAAAGTCCGTTTGATAGGTAAAGCTCCCCACAAACACACACAAAGTCTTATCCCTAGCAATAATATTATCTCCTTGATACTCTAACTCATTTACCATGATTTTATTGTATTCAGCACGTGATATGATGTTCATTGGCAAAGATGAATTAAGCTAGGCGTCAAAGCTTCTAAATCCAATTTTGCAGGGGAATTGCATGTTAAACAAACTATCTTTCTCAATCTTTGTTCTAGGGTCAACATAATCTAGAGGGTTAGCTCTATCATACCCTTTAGGGTCATCTACTGCTTCCCCATTCCCAAGGTCTTCATCGGAATCCGACGAATAGTAAAAAGGGCCATTTTCATGGTCGGTGTCGTGGTCAGATTCGTCCATATCAGAAGGGTTGTCAAAGTGATGATCAGGTGATAGGTTTGGCGGGTTTTCGTTTTCAACAATAGGGGGCAAGTTGGGTAACTGAAAATTCCTACGGCAGAAAACACGAATAACATGGATCAAACGATCAATATTACTCATGAAGAAGTATTACGAACAAAGGCACAAAGAAAAAAGATAGACTAAAGAAATCCTAGAAAAAGAAAATAAAAATCTCGCTAGAAAGGAATCTAGTGAGTAGACCTAAAGAAATAAAAATTCTACCTAAACAATAACTATTCCCCGGCAGCGGCGCCAAAAACTTGATGCGTGGTTTTGTGACCTTACAACAGGTTTTACCTCTCGAGGGATCTCAAGAGGCTTACAACCCCACTAGGCAGTGTACCTGACCGATGTAGTATAGGATAGTGGTAAGTACGGGGGATTGATCGTTCTCTCACAAGGAATAGTGTTCGTTAGGATAGAAAAACTACTCTAATAGGTCTAAGGGTGGAAGGAAGATTCTTTTTTGTATTTTTATGTTTTAAGGAAAGCAAGTAAATTCTCGGGTTTGGAAGAAGGGCGGAATTAGTTGCTAGTCAACTAACACAAGTTTACTACTTATGCAAATTAAAATAAATAAAAATCTAAACTATTGTGGTTGTGAAAACAATATGGAGAAAGTTGTGTTTACTTAGATTTCATTACTCCCTAACTATCTTTTACCGGTTAATTGATACGTATGTTACTTGTGTGGATGAAGGGTGTATTCCTAATAACTCATGGTTGCAAAGTCTTATCCCTAGCAATAATATTATCTCCTTGATACTCTAACTCATTTACCATGATTTTATTGTATTCAGCACGTGAGATGATGTTCATTGGCAAAGATGAATTAAGGTAGGCGTCAAAGCTTCTAAATCCAATTTTGCAAGGGAATTGCAAGTTAAACAAACTATCTTTCTCAATCTTTGTTCTAGGGTCAACATAATCTAGAGGGTTAGCTCTTTCATACCCTTCAGGGTCATCTACTACTTCCCCATTCCCAAGGTCTTCATCGGAATCCGACGAATAGGTTTGGCGGGTTTTCGTTTTCAACAATAGGGGGCAAGTTGGGTAACTGAAAATTCCTACGGCGGAAAACACGAATAACAGGGATCAAACGATCAATATTACACATGAAGAAGTATTACGAACAAAGGCACAAAGAAAAAGATAGACTAAAGAAAATCCTAGAAAATGAAAATAAAAATCTCACTAAAAAGGAATCTAGTGAGTAGACCTAAAGAAATAAAAATTCTACCTAAACAATAACTATTCCCCGGCAGCGGCGCCAAAAACTTGATGCGTGGTTTTGTGACCTTACAACAGGTTTTACCTCTCGAGGGATCTCAAGAGGCTACAACCCCACCAGGCAGTGTACCTGACCGATGGAGTATAAGATAGTGGTAAGTACGGGGGATTGATCGTTCTCTCACAGGGAATAGTGTTCGTTAGGATAGAAAAACTGCTCTAATAGGTCTAAGGGTGGAAGGAAGATTCTTTTTGTATTTTTATATTTTTATGAAAGCAATTAAAATCTCGCTTTTTAGAGAAAGGGCGGAATTAGTTGCTAGTAAACTAACCCAAGTTTACTACTTATGCAAATTAAAATAAAATAAATATCTAAACTATTGTGGTTGTAAAAACAATATGGAGAAAAGTCGTGTTTACTTAGATTTCATTACTCCCTAACTATCTTTTACCGGTTAATTGATATGTATGTTACTTGTGTGGATGAAGGGTGTATTCCTAATAACTCATGGAGTGGCATACATATCTCTCCAATTCTATGAGCTCTTATCTCGCCCTATGCCATGCACGGCACAACCATAGGGGTTGTAAACGGTGGCTCATGCGTTAAATACTACCTTAATAGCCTAGTATGCCTTGGCTACATGTTTCCCAAGACGTTCAAGCACGTTACCATAAAGGAGGTTGGCCAGTTTTCTTGAGCCTAACATTGATGGAACAATCATCCCAACAAACAACACACACCAATCAACCAATAATTAATAGTTAGGTTTCATTAGATCTAAGCAAATACAAGAAGAATTTAGCTACACATGTTAATTAAAAGACAAGCAAAAGATATGATCAACCAACACATAGACATATCGATTGAATTAAAGTGAAGACTTATCTTTAATTAAGCATGAGGGTTCCAAGGGTTGGAAACCCTAAAAAGTACAGAAAATTCGACTTTAGGGTTTGCCCTAAAAGTTCTCCACAAAGTTCCACACTAATGAATGAAAATTAGAAAACTATATATAGATTTTACACTCTGACGGCGTCAGGTTATAAGGGCTGACGCCGTCAGCTCGCCGCCAATAGTTTTCTCGGATGGCCTAGATCCACTTCTGACGCCGTCACCTTATAAACTCTTCTGGGCCCTCACTCTTTAAAATAACTCCTGACGGCCTACTATTCCTAACACCTGACGGCGTCAGGTGTTAATTCCTCTGGCATGTCATTTGAAAATTGGATTTCACTCTTTTGTCAAGACTTTCTGACGGCGTTACCTTGTGACTTCTGACGCCGTCAGGTTGTAAATCACCATCTTTTGAGACTTTTTCGTTTTCTTCACTTTTATGCTCAAAAAACGTCCGAATATGCATGTTTTCCAGAATTCCTCTCAAAAGTACCTAAAATGACAAAAGGAACGATTTAGGGCAATATTTGATCACATTTTTACGAATTAGGGATTAAATGACCCCCTAAAAGCGTAACACTTTTCGTCTCATCAGGCTCTGATACCAATTTCTAACAAAAAAATCGTTTACAATAACAATTTATATAAGATCCGAAATTATCAAAATGAAGATCCGACCTTACATACAAAGAATGATGTACATGAAAAAGATATTTGATAATTTCAACAGTTCAAAATCTCACATTTCTTATCTAATTAAAAGCCCCAATTTCAATGTAAGCTTAATGTCTACTATCAAATGCAATGGATACAACACCATTCCACTGATAAATAAACTAGGCAAAACATTCCCATGTAATGACTGCTACCATGCTTATTTGAGTGTTTTTTTAACAAAACGTAGGTTGTTATAAATACGTGTTTTTTATACTCACTTGTATTACTCTATTTAGTAAGAAAGAGTCAATAATCAGTTTTAAAAATACTCAGTTCTCTTTAACAAAGGCTCTGATACCAATCTGTAGCAAAAAATCATTTACAATAACAATGTATACCAGATCAAAATTATCTAAATGAATATCCAACCTTACATACAAAGAATGTTGTATATGAAAATACTATTTGATAATTTCAACAGTTCGAATCTCACATGTCAAGTCTAATTAAAAGCCACAATTTCAGTTTAAGTTTAAGTCTGCTAGTAAGTGAATATAATCAAGAACCCCTATGTTTTAGGTTTTAGGCTCATTTTTCTTTTTCTCTTTTCATCCATTTCAATCTTGTTTTCTTCACTCCAGATCTTCTTCATATACATGCTTTCCATGGAGTCCTAGTAAGTAAGAAAACAGGTACAAGTATAACAATCCTAGTAAGTAGAATATAATCAAGAACCTCATTTTATGCTCGTTCTTTTCATCCACATTTTTCATCTACATTTCTCATCTACTCTTTTCATCACTAAGCTTTCCAAGTCTGGAACGTTCAAATAGCTCGACAGATTAGGGGAACTATGTAATAAATTACTTATAGGAGGTGATGATAAAATGGTTGCCTTAGAAGAAAGTGAGTTAAATGAACTAGCATATCTCAAGGATGTACCGTTGAAAGCTCTACAAAGCAGCAAAACTGAAAAAGAACTTGACAAACTAGATTCTTTTGTTCAAGAGATAGTACCTCTACTCAAGTAAGCACTACTAGTACTTTTCTTTTTTATTTTTTATGATGTATTGTTGTATTGTATTTGGAGAAAAGGGAAGAATAATTGTTTCTAGGGGTGTCATTCATATTGGATTATCAGGTCGGGTTTGGGGCTTATCGGGTTGCGGGTCTATCGGGTTGCTTGTTAAAAAAAGAAGTAATTAGCAAGTGACCATGTTACATTATTGACTACACCACTGCTAGCAATCGGCAATGCTCAAAGTGCATGTTATAATCGCAATAAGGACACAAGCATCATTCGACATTAGTTAAAAATGCATGATATATTCACAACAAATCAGGATCTGTCAAAATTATTTAGCTTTTAATTTATTCTTTCATAAGAAGGCATTGGTTTAAAGGAACAATGTTATTGTTCGAAAGTAGCTAAAACCCACTCGAGCCAACGCTGTAAATTGTTGAATGTAAAACTAAGTAACTTTTTGCATCTTCTAAACCTTAACGCAGTGTTCTTGAGCTTGTTTTTGGGGAGAAAGGAAATGATTGAGGAAGGAAGATGGTCAAAGGTGTGTTCTTGAGTTTTTTGGGGGAGGAAAGTGGGAAGAAAGGAAGTGATTGTGGAAAGAAGGTGTGTGTGGTTTTTATTAAAAACAGGTTCCGCCCAGATCTGGGCAGAAAAGGAATGATTATCCTTCTTTTCTTTTCTTCTTCAGTTCTTTTCTTTTCTTTTAATGAAGAAGTGGAGAACAGAGTGTAAAGCTTTTATTGAGGCTTTGTGTGTTGGTTCATTCTATTTCAACTTTGCAGTCCTGTCACAAGACTCCTGTGCAACTTCTCCGCATACCCTGGAATCAGATTTGTTTAAAAGACCAAGTAAATCATGAGTTATTAAATGCAATGCATACATCACCATTCCAATGATAAAAAAACTAGACGAAACCTTCCTAGTTAATGATTACTAATATGCTTATTTGAGCGTTTTTATAACAAAACATAGGTTGTTATAAATATGTGTCTTTTATATTCACTTGTATTACTCTATTCATGAAGAAATAATCAATAACAAGTTTTAAAAATACCATTTAGATATTACCAAGGCTCTGATACCAATCTGTAACAAAAAATCATTTACAATAACAATTTATACCAGATCCAAATTTTCCAAATGATGATCCGACTTTACATACAAAGAATGTAATACATGAAAAAGCTATTTGATAATTTCCACAATTCAAAATCTCAAATGTCATATCTAATTTAAAGCCCCAATTTCGATTTAAGTTAAAGTCTACTATAAAATTCAATGGAGACAACACCATTCCACTGATAAAGAAACTAGACAAAACCATCTCAGGTAATGACTGCTACCATGCTTATTTGATTGTTTTTATAGCAAAACGTAAGTTGTTATTAATATGCTTTTTTTATACTCACTTGTATTACTCTATTTAAGAAGAAATAGTCAATAACCAATTTTAAAAATACTCAGTTCTCTATAACCAAGGCTCTGATATCAATCTGTAACAAAAAATCATTTACAATAACAGTTTATACCAAATTATCAAAATGAAGATCTGACCTTACATACAACGAATGATGTACATGAAAAAGCTATTTGATAATTTTAACAATTCAATATCTCACATGTCATGTCAAATTACTCGATTTCAATTTTAACTTAAAGTCCACTATCAAATATAATTTATATAACACCATTCCACTAATAAAGAAACTAGACATAACCTTCCCAGGTAATGACTACTACCATGATTATTTAAGTGTTTTTATAGCAAAATGTAGGTTGATATAAATATGTGTCTTTTATACTCACTTGTATTAATCTACTTAGGAAGCAATAGTCAATAACCAGTTTTAAAAATACCCGGTTCTCTATAACCAAGGCTCTAATACCAGTCTGTAACAAAAAATTAATCATAATAACAATCTATACAAGATTCGAATTATCAAAATGAAGATACGACCTTACATACAAAGAATGATGCACATGAAAAAAGCTATTTGATTATTTCAACAGTTCAAAATCTCACATGTCATGTCTAATTAAAATCCCTAATTTCAATTTAAGCTAAAAGTCTACTATCAAATACAATTGATACATCTCCATTCTACTGATAAAGAAACTAGACAAAACCTTCTCATGTAATGACTACTACTATGCTTATTTAAGTGTTTTTATAGCAAAACGTAGGTTGTTATAAATATTTGTCTTTTATACTCACTTGTCTTACTCTATTTACGAAGAAATAGTCAATAATCAATTTTAAAAATACCAGTTCTCTATAACTAAGACTCTGATACCAATCTGTAACAAAAAATCATTTACAATAACAATCTATACCAAATCCAAACTATCAAAATAAAGATTCAACTTTACATACAAAGAATGTTGTACATTAAAAAGCTATTTGATAATTTCAACAGTTCAAAATCTCACATGTCATGTTTAATTAAAAGCCGCAATTTCAATTTAAGTTAAAGTCTACTATCAAATGCAATGCATACAACACCATTCTACTGATAAAGAAACTAGACAAAACCTTCCCAGATAATGGCTAATGCCATATTTATTGTAGTGTTTTTATAGCAAAACGTAGGTTGCTATAAATGTGTCTTTCATACTCACTTGTATTACTCTGTTTAGGAAGAAATAGTCAATGACCAGTTTTAAAAATACTCAGTTCTCTATAACTAAAGCTCTGACACCAATCTGTAACAAAAAACTATTTACAATAACAATCTTTACAAGATCCAAATTATCAAAATGAAGATCCGACCTTACATACAAAGAATTATATACATGAAAAAACTATTTGATAATTTCCACTGTTCAAAATCTCAAATGTCATGTCTAATTAAAAGCCCCAATTTCAATTTAAGCTTAAAGTCTACTATAAAATGAAATGGATACAGCAGCATTCCACTGATAAATAAACTAGACAATACATTCTCAGGTAATGACATATTTGAGTGTTTTTTCTAGCAAAATGTAGGTTGTTATAAATATGTGTCTTTTATACTCACTTGTATTACTCTATTTAGGAATAAATAGTCAATAATCAGTTTTAAAAATACCCAGTTCTCTATAACAAAGGCTATGATACAATCTGTAACAAAAAATCATTTACAATAACAATCTATACTAGATCCAAATTATCCAAATGAAGATCCGACCTCACATACAAAAAAATGTTGTACATGAAAAGCTATTTGAAAAAAGAAACTAGACAAAATCTTCCCACGAAATGACTACTACCATGCTTATTTGAGTGTTTTTATAGCAAAACATATGTTTTTATAAATGTGTGTATTTTATTCTCACTTGTATTACCCTGTTTAGGAAAACTAGTAAATAACGAGCTTAAAAATACACAGTTCTCTATAATAAATGCTCTGATACTAATCTGTAACACAAAATCGTTTACAATAACAATCTATACCTTATCCAAATTATCAAAATGAAAATCCGACCTTACATACAAAGAATGTTGTTCATGAAAAAGCTATTTGATAATTTCAACTGTTCAAAATCTCGCATGTCATGTCCAATTAAAATCCCTAATTTTAATTTAAGCTTAAAGTCTACTGTCAAATGCAATGGATACATCTCCATTCCACTGGTAAAGAAACTAGACAAAACATTATTAGGTAATGACTACTACCATGTTTATTTGAGTGTTTTTATAGCGAAACCTATGTTATTATAAATATGTGTCTTTCATACTCACTTGTATTACTCTATTTAGGAAGAAATAGTCTATAATCAGTTAAAAATACCCAGTTCTCTATAACAAGGCTCTGATACCAATATGTTACAAAAAATCATTTACAATAACAATCTATACTAGATCCAAATTATCAAAATGAATATCCGACCTTACATACAAAGAATGTTATATATGAAAAAACCTATTTGATAATTTCAACAATTCAAAATCTCATACGTCATATCTAATTAATAGCCCCAATTTCAATTTAACCTTAATGTCTACTATCAAATGCAATGTATACATCACCATTCCACTGATGAAGAAACTAGACAAAACCTTCCCGGTTAATGACTACTATCATGCTTATTTTATGTGACTTATAGGTGATGTTATTGGGAATTATAAGTGATGTTATTGGTGTGTTTTGGAGGAGGGTGTTTTAGTTATTGATGTGTTATTGGGAGGGGATGATGTGGCGCTAAGGTGGCATAACTATGGCTAGCCACGATACCTTGTGCTCTTATGCTGAACTTGAAATAATTAAAGCATCCACTGTGATAGTTTATCAATAGGTCTAAAACTTTTTGAATAAATAATTAGAACATCCATTTCGTTTGATTTTTCCTTTCTCTTCCATATCGTATTAATTTCATTTTTCTTTCTCTTAAAACTAAGAATATACTGTAATAGTTTGAGACTTTGAGATAGCTAAAGAATAATGAAGAATTAACCGCAATAAGATCGAAGATATATACATTAGAAAAGGATAAACACAATAAATAACTGAACAAAATTTCATACACCTTATGTCATATGTGATATTAGTGTTAAATTACATATGATATGTAATATCACTTGTGATATTAGTGTTAAATCACATATGATATGTAATATCACATGTGATATTAGTGTTAAAGCACATAATTTTTTCATGCAAATTTCAGTAACGAAAAAAACTATAAAAAAAAACGTGAAAAACATGAAAAAAATAATTTTGTCGAAAGTATATCGAAGTGCCTATCTATAGAAAGATAATTAAATGCTCGTCGTAACGGTATATATTTTTTTTTAAGTTGAGATCAGTATTTGAAAAATGTCCTGATTGGCAACAACAGTATGGACCTTAAGATGAGGAATTTAGTAAGATGCTTCTACCGGAAGTATGGTAATACTGAAAACTTTAATCTTTGGTTTATTTACCATTATATGAGTATTTATTTTAGTTAGGGTAATATATAGTCTGCTTATTTTGTCAATTGTGAAATTGATATATTTGATGCCTAAATTGCCTATTGTAGGTCCAAACCAATTTGATTCGTAAATTAGTCGATATTGTGCATCGTTATATACTTGTATTTACATTTGCTTGTGTAATTGTTTTGGACCCTAGTAAGGGCGATTGAGGCATTGGCTGAATCAGATTACACGATTAAAGGTACTTTATTTTGAAATATCTAACACCTTTAGTGTATCTGAAAAGAGGCATGCTCTCTAGTCATATCTGAGATTTACTATTATTAATGTTATGTGTCTCGAGCCAAGTACACGTGCAAATATTACCTTTATCATACGTTTAGATATACCGAAATTTAGAATCAATTCTTACATGTTTTATATCGCGCATCGTATGTTATCAGGGTGCCTTCGGGTTAGTTAGTTTTGCTCTAAGTTGATATTGTAATTTGTATAAGCTAATTCAACTGTTTGAAGCGGTTTCCCAAAGATTATGTTAAGCTGTTTAATATGTTTAGCCAAACTCTTCCTCCTACTTAAACATGTTGTATAAAAACGTTGGTGACTGATTAAAATTTGTTTAGTAGTTAATAAACAGTCGTTTTAGCTATCAGTAAATGCATGAATTCCTCTTTGTAGTTCTGTTGTAAGATTGTTTGGGAATTGATCAAATTGTTTGTTTATTGTATGCACTTACAAAGATATATGTTAAATGTCTGTTTTTTAAAATGTTATCTTTATGAAAATTTGGGTTTTCTTAATTTGACGTTTGAACTTTGTTTTACAGTCTTATAAATCAAGAGCTGTGAGGTGAAGAGATTGAAGAATTCTGCTGAGTTTGGCAACTTTCATTGGAATTCATCTTGGTCTTTTAAAAATTTGGATATTGGTTATGTGATGTGTTTTGGATTATGATTCAGGATGTTTATGTTATTTTGGTTAAAACTTTGATAACCGGATGATGTTGCTTTATTTAGGTTAAAACTTTGATAACCGGATGATGTTGTTTTGGATTATATTCAGGATGTTGTTTATGTTATTTTGGATAATAGTTTTGGCTGTTAACTTTGTAGTTTTATTATTGTTGATTATTGTATTATGTCCAAAGAAAATTAGTCTATGATCTAGCGATATCATGAAAATATTCTTGGTGGTCATTTAGTACAAGATTTTATATAAAAGGCATGCAGGTTACAAAATGGTTGCCAATTGCTTTTTGGGATTATTACAATGTATTACCCAGGCGGTAAGGCCTATGAAGTTGCTTTAATATTTTTGAGAGAAAAACAGATTAATAAGCTAAATTACCTGTTTGGAAATTCTTGAGCTATTTAAAAAGTTTAAATGAAACATTTTTGATGCATGGTGCTTTTAGATAGCAGTGAAATGTGATCTGTGAACCACTTAAGGGTGGCCTAGTGGTAAAAGGGCTTGTGACTATCACTCTAAAATGTGTCAGGTCTCAAGTTCAATTCCTGCTAGGTGCAAACAACCTTAAGTGGCCATGCCAACCTCTTGAAAAGGGAGGGCTTCACCTGGTTTGAGTATGTGTGGCGGTAGGTTCAGACCCCGTGGATTAGTCGGCCAAAAAGTCGGAAACCATGGTTATTAAAAAAAAATGTGATCTGTGTACCATTATATAAGATCAAATAGTCACTGGCCAACTGTAGATTTATGCATATTTTCACTAGGGATATGCTTATAGCTTTTTTGTTCAATGAGAGTTTTGGTTTTTAGATTGTTGTTTGGTAAAACCAACATTTGTTTGGCAAGACGGTTAGATCACATTTTCCGCAACTCTTGACTGCACCGTTTCCCCTTTTTTTCTTGATGTACCATTATAGCTCTAAAGGCGATATCTATATAGCTCTACAATCAACATTATTTCATAACGTGTTAACTATTTTAAACTCTCAACTCACTCATTTAGATATTAAAATGTTTTTTATAATTTTGATGCTAACGTTTAACATGAATGGGATGAGCAGTGTTAGTTATCACCAAAACAAAGCCAATAACCCAAAATTTCGGCTAATCACTACTACAACAAATGGCATAGAGCCCGGTTAAAAAGGTGCAAAGAGCCCGGTTTTTCATGAGGGCACAAAGGGGGAGGGACTCTATGCGAAAGCAAATAGAGCCGGGTTTTGAAAACGGGCTCTATTATATGTTTTAGAGCCCCGTTTTCTATCAATCCAGCCATGAAATCCAATTCTTATTTGGCCAAGTGAACACTATATTGATTCACATAAGAAAATTCACTGATATTACAACTTACTTACTTTCTATTGATACATTCTTGCAAACAACACATTTCAAAAAGTTACAAGCTACCTTAATTGACTACTTAAGTATAACTTTGGAGCAAACGTAGCATTGCAGCAGTAGTATAACTACCTCCACTTTAGCAATGTCGAAAATGGCTCTCTGCACATCTTCAACTTTCACTTCACAACTGCAATCTTCAACTTCCGTTTCACAAGTTTGCGTATTTAGATGATTAAAATGAAAACTACACCAAAAGAGCGGGAACTGGTTTTCCCACGTAATGACTACTACCATGATTATTTGAGTGTTTTTATAGCAAAACGTAGCTTTTTATAAATATGTGTATTTTATACTCACTTGTATTACCCTGTTTAGGAAAAGATTGTAAATAACTAGCTTAAAAATACACAGTTCTCTATCATAAATGCTCTAATACTAATCTGTAACATAAAATCATTTACAATAACTGTAACACCCCAACCCGACAAGGGTAGAAGTATCACATTATGGTGGCATATCAGAACATACAACGCAAGCGGAAGACTTATAAACATAAAGTTACAAAGGATATTATAAAGATTACAAAGGAAGTACTAACTCTATACAAGAATGAGAATACAAAGCTAAACAAAAATCTAATCGAATCCAAGTCCAAGTCTAATCCAAGTGTCAATGGGCTTCTAATCATTGGGGTAGTCCACTAACGCTCCTATGCACTCTTCACCCAAACCCAGCTTCCAACCTAAAACCTGCCGCAGGAAAAGAAATGCGGCTGAGCTTAAAAAGCCCAGTGAACAGATATATAACAAACGGATAATCGAAACGTATATAAGTATGAGAAATAGGACATCATAAGCTTCTGCTGAAAGGAATATCATCTGTCAAATGCATAAGAGATCAACGAACAATCGAACAATATCATAAGTCAAACAAATGAAGGATCATAGAGATATCAACGTAAGCATAATCATAAGAGAATAATGAGCACGTAATAGCAAAGGCTTGTCCACCAGAGACACTCGAATGGACAAAAGAAGTAAAGGAAAGCCACGAGCCGACCTACCAGAGACACTCGAATAGGTCTAATCACATAATCATATATCCGTCAATTCATAGGGTGTACATAGAGTAGCTAGCTCCAATGTACCAGACGTGAAAGGGGTACAAGGCACGTACAGCCAGTCACCAAACCAAATCGTATCATATCATATCATATCAAATCCTAGGATGCATCCATACGCCCCCACAAACAAATCATACATATACAAAGTGGCCAAGTGATCACATATCATATCATAAACAGACGGGGACGCCGGGGACTAATCACACCGCCCCAGATAGTGTCATGCCATCGGTGCCTCGATGACACGCCCATGGTACCTCCATGAGTAGTTAGTAAACTCGGGCATCAGAACAGAACATATCAGAACAAACAAAGCAAGGCTATCCATAACAGAATGCTCCCAGAGCATAACAGAACAGAATGCTCCCAGAGCATAATATAACTGAGTCTCATAATAATTAGTAATCACATAATCATAATCAAAGTGGATAGCAAATCAGAATCAAATCAGAGGAATCATAGCAAAGGTTCATATCAAACGAATCATATCAAAAGGGATCATAGTAAAGTCAATGATCGAAAGTCATGAGAAGTCCCTATTGAAAAGGGAAGAATATCTGTACCTTAAACCGTCAACGAAACCATATCATAACATGAGAATAGGAAATCACTCCTTCTTCAGCGAATCTACAGGAATTAATGATCGGCTAATTATTAATAACTTGTTTTAAATCAGCTTACTCGTTTTAGTCGGCTTTCCATTTTTATTAACTTTCCATTTATAGCAGCTTTCCAAAAATAGTAACTCTAATACTTTAAGGTTATTATTGGCGATTAAATAATATTTAAGGTTTAAATGACCAATATAATAGTTTAGGGTTAAGCACGACAATTTAGTAAAGTTTAGGGTCTAAAATATAAATTGTTAAAATTAATTATTAAAAGTCAAATAAAATTATTTTAAAGTTTATTTTAATAAATTAATATCAAGATAATAATTTTGGACCCGTCAGTTAGTAACGTACCTACGATATTAACATTTATGCCGCGACGACCCAAATTTTTATTTCGCAATTACATGTACCTTATTCGAATTTAAACAAGTCGATAAACCCTTTTTGAATCAAGATAAAGTCGTGACATCTTTTGACAGGTAAAAAAAAATTACGAACTAAACAAGTCCTTTATTTTCTTTTCAATTTGCATAGACATTAGTGTTTACTAAGTTTTTAATTACAAGCTAAGGGTAGTCAAAATAATCGAAAAACAATCGTTACGACACGCGCATACATAAATAGCCGATTGCATGAGGGTTACCAAATCATTATTATATGTGCCATTTCATTCGAAAATAAACAAGCAAAAGTCAGCCAATTCTAGCATATAACGGAACGATATTATTCGGATTTCATCATTCTTTTTATGCGCATATATATCTATATTTTCAGCCAATCATTAGTCACAAAATTAAAGGGTCAAGCTTTCTGGTTTTATATGTTGTTTTTCATGCATATACATGTGTATATATACACTGATCCATGCATAAAATTAGACTATAGGTTATGATGTCATGTGAGTTTTATATATACGAAAATTAGTATGCAAGCATGGTCGATTCTTGTACATTCTATGAGATCATTTATATGCTTAACATAGATCAAATAGAAAGAAGGATTTAACAAGGATGATGCTAATACCCTTGTCGCGTGACCAACTGAAGAAAGCGAGAACCAAGGACCAAGACTAGTCGAAACTCGAGCCAACTACACCTCTTGAATCTGCTTCAAGAACCCACGACAACACCACCTTCAAACCGGAAATAAGCCCAAAGAAAGACCCATGAGTCGAAGCACAATTACCACCTCGTAATATCCTTGTTACCCATGAATTTATGCCTTATTCGAATCACAATCAACCCACGTCCAAGAGTACTCCAACAACACGTTCACACACCTTTGTTTGATTGATTTTCGGATGGAAAAGTATGAAGAAGAAAGATAGCCGCTCCTTGGTTTAGAGAGAAATTTGGGTTTGTTTTTAATAAAAGATACGGTTAAATTGTGATTGAGATGAAACGTATAAAGTGATAAGGTAACTCAATTTGTGCCGTGTATATGGGAGTGATTGATTTCTTCCAAATTTAGTTACTTGGGCTTTGGGCTTTTTTTTTTTTTTTTTTTTTTTTTTTTTTTTTTTTTATGGTTTTTTTTTATACATTTCGCCCNTTTTTTAAGGTAATCTTGTATACAATTCGGCCCATAATTTCTTATAAACGTGTGCATTGATTAGATTGTACAAATTTTATAGTCTTGTGATTAAGTTATATTGTAGAAAGTTCAAATATTATCTTGTACATACTTAGGTTAAGGTTAAATTTATGTTTGAGATTTTAGGGTGTTATAATTCTTCCCCTCTTAAAAAGAAAATTTCGTCCGCGAAATTTAAGGTCACAAAGGTTCGACGGAGATGTAGCAATTCACAAAAGAACGTCACAATTTACCTCGCGCTCGGGGAGGTTCTTCCAAAAGAATCTTTACAAACCAAATACTTTCTCATGACTCAATCCCGACAAATTTGTATAGCCCCAGGCTCTCTATAGAAATCGTAACAAATCTGATTCAATCGAATGTGAAACAAATGTGTAGCAGATGACAGATGACAAATGATAGATAAGATCCTATAAGGAGATACACGAAACACATATTCCTACGAAGCAATCACAGAGATAGTACTAAACGATAAATCTTCATCAACTCCTACCGAAATCTGAATGAATAAAGGGACTTGCCAAAGTCGATGGAGTACAAATCAAATCATCAAACGTATCCAGAATCTCATCAAGAGATGGGTAACATAATCACATTGACGTTCCAAATCACAAATCACAGTATCAAAACGTATCAAAGGCATAACCGAAGTGATAGAATATTCGTGCGGAATAGAACAAATCCAAGATCTAACACGTCGCGAACCAAAACTCTTTAAAATGCTAAGACGTCTAATTCTTCTATACTTCTTTTGAAAGTGTGAACCAAAATGTAATTCTCGATCACGATCTTTGTAGGCGCGTCATGTAGCTTGAATAATTTCCTGCCGAAGGAAATCTCCGCCAATCCTCTAAGCAAGCCGTCCTAGTCGATGCTCTACTGCAACTCTACATGTGTTGTCCTTCCTCCTGTGCGTGGAAATCTCCAATGCAGTCACCACCGTCTTCATACCATCCCGTCCAGCTCCAGCTTCAATACTCTATACATATTAGTACAACTAAGATGAATAGAGTTGATAGATCTATGTGCTTCAATTCAAACTGCTTCCTTCCACCATAGAAATTCATCACCGAAAACGAAGATGATTCTCGTGTTTCTCTTTCGTCTCTGAACAACCTAATATGTCATACTATGACAATTTGTCCAAGTATTCATGAAAGGTACGATTTATCAATTTCATAGGAATAGTCGTAGTGGTAGCCAATACAATTAGCATCACGACGTTCATAGAGATCACAATGAATATGAAAAGAAATTTCTAAGAATATCCCGTTCTTTCACAAAATAAGACACGATTCAGCTTCCAACAATAAATACCATCATCATTCTCCTCCACGGATAAAATAAAAACACACAAAGATACACAACGAACGTTCCCAACAAATCGAATGACTCTCGAGGCGAGTTTCATCAGAAGTATCTTCACAGCAGTGGGGAAATCAACGCACGAGTGTTAGAACAAGGTAGTCATAAACGATTATCAGGTTAATAATCATGGTGTAGAATATGAACTTCACATAACGTCAAAGGTGACAAACATAAAATGACAGTCGTCATCATCATAATACTCAGGCAACAAATCAAAATCCAGAATAACATCGAATCGAACATCTCCAATGTAAACAGATTAGCACAATAAAATCGTCTCTAAATATCTCCAGAACGCATCGGACAATCGAATATACACGATGAAAAATCACAAAACATTCATAGGGGTGGAATAGGTAAGGTAAAAAAAAANTTTTTTTTAAGGTAATCTTGTATACAATTCGGCCCATAATTTCTTATAAACGTGTGCATTGATTAGATTGTACAAATTTTATAGTCTTGTGATTAAGTTATATTGTAGAAAGTTCAAATATTATCTTGTACATACTTAGGTTAAGGTTAAATTTATGTTTGAGATTTTAGGGTGTTATAATTCTTCCCCTCTTAAAAAGAAAATTTCGTCCGCGAAATTTAAGGTCACAAAGTTATCAAAATGAAAATCCGACCTTACATACAAAGAATGTTGTACATGAAAAAACTATTTGATAATTTTAACAGTTCAAAATCTCACATGTCATGTCCAATTAAGATCCCTAATTTCAATTTAAGCTTAAAGTCTACTGTAAAATGCAATGGATACATCTCCATTCCACTGGTAAAGAAACTAGACAAAATATTCTTAGGTAATGACTACTACCATGTTTATTTGAGTGTTTTTTTAACAAAACCTATGTTATTATAAATGCATGTCTTTTATACTCACTTGTATTACTCTATTTAGGAAGAAATAGTTAATAATCAGTTTTAAAAATACCCATTTCTCAATAACCAAAGCTCTGATACTGATGCAGGTTTTACCGACCAGGTTTTAATATTTATAATTACTCGTTTTACCTAAGGTCTACCTATTTGCACTAACGGACAGAGAATCCGGTCGTGTATAGAATAGTAATGGTAACTCCGAGGTAGTCCCAAGAGCTATGTGGTGCGGACTATGCCTAAGTCTAATGTCACTAATTTAAGGAAATAATAAATTGATTGATTGGTTGAAATGAAAATAAAACAATAAAACAAATAGCAAATAAAAGTAAATTTGTGAGCAGTGGGAGAAAAGTGTACTAGCCTAGTTACTTCTCCTATATCAGTTTATGTCATGTTCCCTATTAAACTAATCTTATGCTTTAGGTGGGGCGGACATATATCACTAGGTGCATATGGTTAAGTTCCCTAGCCTATCTGCCCCGAATCCTGTCAGGAACCATGGCGTTTCCCATGTAGTAAGCCGACATATGGTATACGGGTTTGAGTCATTAAGTGCCACTACATGCTAGACTTATCTTTAAATGGCCCGTTGTCACGATCATAGGCCATTTCTCTAACTTCTTAAGTTTATCAAGTACGGAAGGTGATCCTATGATCAATTCGCACACGAGGCAATATGGTCAGTTGTCATCCCTCCCACTTCCTCGCAATCCATCAGGCTAGTGTCCTATGGTCAATTCTTCTAGCCTACTAACTCAATTGGGGTCTTAATTCAATTAAAGCTAGCATAATGGATACAACCGCATATGAAAACTACCTAAACTAAAGGTTCTCAAGACAAACTATGCATGCACACACGTAAAAGCATATAAGAAAAGTACGGAAACATGATTAAAACAATATAGGCATCATAACTAGGCTAGCACCAGAGGTGCTTAGCCAATCATATTAGAATTAACACTCGAAATAATGTTTACACGATCCATATATTCGAAATGTAATTGAAATAATGAAATGCTAAAACTTATGGTGATTGAAGTGTGATTTCTCCCTTGGAAAGCCTTCGTATGCTGTTGTTGAAGGGCCTCCTAAAAGCTCCTAACGATCTCTGATTTTGTGTGTGAGAAAGTTTTTCTTGAAATGCAGAAATTAGAGCTGTATTTATAGGCCCGACGGGAGTTACGGCGTAATCACGAAATGTGTTACGCCGTAACTGGTAAATCTTATCCAGATCCAGAGTTTACGGCGTAATTGATGAATTGTTACGCCGCAATAGTCATTTAGGGATTCTTCTACGTCGTAATCTCCAAATGGTTACGCCGTAGAGTATTTATCGGATCTGAGATAACTCTAGTAGTCTTCATTACGTCGTATTCCCAAAGGTGTGTTACGCCGTATGTTAATTCTTGATCTTGGACTACTCTCGTACTCGTTGCTACGCCGTATTCCGTAGTTGTTGTTACGGCGTAGTCTTCATATCTGAGGATTCTTCAAGACTTGAGATGGTTACGGCGTAAACTATGAAATGTGTTACGCCGTAACTGTTGATTCGTGTTGACTTTGGTCTTCATAGTAGAAATCCTTGCTACGGCGTAGTTGAGAGATTGAGTTACGCCGTAGCTTTTTCCAGCATACTTGGATTTGTCTATCTTTTGCATGTACTTTCCAATTTCCTCGTCTCTTTAGCTCCTATGCTCACTCGTAACCTGAATACAAAATATGAAGAGATAATAGCATATATTCACATTATTAACAATATAAATGAGCATAATAGGGGGAAATTGACACTTAAATATCAGGGTAATTTGATGTTATCAAATATCTCCCCACTTGAACTCTACTTGCCCTCAAGTAGACCTCGTTAGAAGTATTCTCAAAAAGATATCCCCAATATAACTCGAGAAATATGAGTTTAAAAATATCCTATGCTAGAATTTTTCAAAGCCGAACACCTCACGAAAAGGGAAACAAACACTCACTCTCTCTATATTCTAAGTGTCAACTTTCGAGGTGATCACTCATTGCACAATCATAGTATGTATTATATCATAGGCTTGGCAGTTACACAAAACTCCCCCACTAGAGCTAAGGTCGGTACAACTCTCGAAGGCAACATTGGGTGAACATAAATAAGGTTAAGGGTGTGGTGTCGTTACTAACATGCTACGGCGAAAGCGACAAAGGAAATGATACATGACCGGAACGCCGGGCAAGACACCAAGACCTGCTCGAATCCTTCACCTAAGCATGATTCACGACTAAGGGTAGGAATAAACATGGGATTTCACATAATGGGTGTAAAATGAAAAATAAGAAGCAAATAGTCTAAGCCTACAACTAAGTCATCACCATTTACCGTTCGCCAAAGGTCTAAACTTTGAAACGCAGAAATTGGATCATAGCAAGTAAATGTGCCATTAGAGGACATCATTATGGGCACAAAACTTGATCTTCGTGTTGGTGTAGAATTATTCACCAACTCTTTTCTTCAATTGTGACTGAAGTGGCCTCTTCGATACTAAGTCTTTATAAGCTCTTCATCAAGGTGCTATACATAGGTGCACCTGTTTATTTCAAATATCTACATACGGAATTTCACATTTCTTTATTACAACAATATACATCCCCCCCACTTGAGATGAACAATACATGAGAAATTGGGGGGTCTTCAAATGATCTTCAATGATATGTCTTTGTAGGCATGATTCCTGAATTCATCCATTTAGACCTCGAACTAGGGCAAACAACAACTTCTCAATCATAGACTAGACTACACGGTAGGCTAAGGTGTAATGGTGTATCAAAACAATATATTTTGGGTAAGAAACGAAAGGAATGGCTCAAAAGGGTGTAACTAGGGGTATCTTGCACTAAAGATGAGTGCAACAAAAGGGTTTACACGGGGGTCGAGAAGTCGAGGTGACTAATTGATAAACATACACATATAAGGCTATTTGGGTGATAATCCTAAAACATTGCCTTCTAAAATTGTCCCTTCCAAACGTGTCTAGCACATTACTCGTCTATGGGTTTGAAATGATGTAAAAGCCAAGTTCTAAAGTTTACAAAACTACCGGCACACTCAATATTTTGGTGGATTTGGGTAAACAGGGTGAAACTGAATATGCTAATCCTCACCATATTAATTCAAGGGTTAAATGCGCTCGGCTAAGGTCTATTCTAGTTCGGTTAAGAAAAACATGTCAAAAGTTTAAAAAAGGCAAAATTTTTCAAAATAAACTAGAAAAATGAGGGCTCATAAAGTTCAAGATAATTCTACTCCCGTCCCCCCACTTGAAATGTACAAAGTCCCTTTTGTACTAAAAATTAAGTAAATGTGAAGAGAAGGTAGAATTAGAGCGAGAACTTCCCTGAAATTTGCTCCAAAAAATGAAAGAAGGATCACGAGAAGTCTTCGTGCCTTCAACTAGCCTTTATAAGCAAACTTCATTTCCCTGAAATCACAACACTACCACAAGCATAAATCTAAAAAATAAAAATAAAAATAAAAAGAAAAATCCTAACTCACTTTCGTAGGAATCACGGTTGCATTTAGCATATGCAACAAGCCTTTTAAACCACTTGGTGTCCCAATTGGACGAGTTAAGTCTCGTGAGGGCTTACATGGAACATACCCACAAAGTTCATTTAATTACTATTACAAGTTTAGTATGTTTGAAAATATTTTGAAGGATATACCTCAGAGAAGTGTTACGGCGTAACCAAGGAAATGAGTTACGCCGTAATCAGAGAAAACCTGGAGAGATCAGCTACAGTAGGAAGGTTATGGCGTAGTTATAGCACTTAGTTACGCCATAATGGCTGATCCGAAAGTATCAGTTTCTGCAGTAAGCAGATTCTCTCGCTCCTCCATGCTCCAATTCCTGCAAAAATATAAGACAAACATATAAACCAACAAAATTAAAGAAAAGGATAATACGGGTTGTCTCCCGTAAGAGCACTTTTGTTTATTAACGAGTCTTTAAGTTAGACTCATTCCCACGGTTGGTCATGTGGGTGGTTGAAAATTTTGTCCGAACTCATTTGCCTCCTTCTTTAAATTGTACCTGACCCATGCGACATTAGTTGTGGTACGAACAATTTGTTTACCCCCAATTCTGCGGATTTTAGTGAACTTCTCATCAGGTCCCAAATGATATCTAGTGATTTCAAATTTCTCTGTTACAATAGGTGGCGGTTTTTTGTAAGGAATTCCCAATAATTTGCATCGTCGTTGCTCATAGGCCTCATCGACAGGATCTGCGAATCCATCCTCCCCTGGAATTTCAAGATAGTCTTCGATTTCATCGTCCATAAGAGATTCATCAGTCTTTTCGATACCAATGTCGTTATTCATCAGTTCTTCTTTTTTTCGTTTTCCATAATTGTCCTTACCAAGACTAAAACTTTCTTCTGTACTTACTCTTTCCTTCCGATGCATCCCTTCAAAATTTTGTTCCTAGTGGTAGCTCCTAATCTCCCGTACTTAACCGTTATCCATTCATTGATTTCAACGTCATTCAATAATGGTAGCTCATTTCTTTGGTCATCGTTAGTTGACGTCCAGAGGTGGTCGTCGTTTCCAACAC
>LBNU01019467.1:17207-33752 GCA_014162995.1 Artemisia annua
TACTTTAAAACAACTAACATAATCAAAACAAAGCTGATTGAATTGGAAGGTTTGGACAGAAACTAATTTTAGATTAAAAATTTCCTTGTACCAAACACCCCTTTACAGGGGTGTTGTTGAAACTTTTAAAAGAAAAGGGCAATTTTAAGCTTCAACCTTGAAAGGTAATCCTAGAATAAGCTATATTAAGAACAAATAAGTAGTAATGAACTATGCATAAGGCCTAAAATAAGCTAATAATCTATAAGCTATTTTTTTTGTATTTTTGAGATTTTATTGAAAACTTGAGAAAACAACTTTGAAAACAGTTATAATGAAAGAAAAGGCTCACAAAAAGCTTTTTGAGCTTGTTTGAGCTTAAAGGAGTAGTTAAATAAGCTTAATGAAGAGAACTTGAAAATAAAGCAAATAAGTAAATTTTGACAGTGAAGTAAAGAAAGCTGGAAATTGTAATTGACTAAAAAAAACTTGAATATCCACTGGAACTAAAAAGCAGTAAACATGAAAATTAAGCTAAAGATTACACTTTTTAAAAGGACATTACATTGATTCGACCTACATAACTAAGCTAAAAAAACTACTACTAACTAGCTAACCACTGGTCTTCTTTCTTTTCTCTTTATTTATAGCCTTCACAAGGGTCCTTTGGACATTTCCCACCTCTATTCTCAACCTTTGGATGAATACTTTTCATCTTGGCCGTGTATTTGATTTTGGCGGGAAAAGTGAAAATAAGCAACTGGCAGTTTTCTTGTGGTAGGGGACATATTTTGGAGTGTTGTGGTGGAAAGTGAGTTTAGGGTTGAGTGTGGCAGTGGAAGAGGTGTAGGGGGTGATGATGGAGTTGGTATTTGCAGGCTTCACGTGAGGAGGGAGGAAAATGGTTAGTTTTGACCATGGTTGACCTGGTGTGAGTTTATTAGCTAACCAGGGAGTGAGGGTGTTTTGGGCTTAGGGGTAATGGGCCAGGAGTGGTGATGGGTTAGGATTGGAGTGGGTGTGTTGGGTTGGGTTTGTATAATGGGATGGGTTGTAGTAAAATTAATGGTTTGTTTGGTTTATTTAGTTGTGAAAGCCCAAGGACCAAATTGTAAATTCTGGAAAGTTAAGGGTAGATTCTGTCAACTTTCCAAAATTTATACAAGGGCCAAAATTGCCATCCTTTAAATTCCCAAGGGTCTTTGTTGTTTATTTTCTAATTTGAAATATCCGGGGACTATTTCTGCTACATTTCAAAGTTGAGGGGCCAATTTCGCCAATTCATGAAAACATTATTCCAAGGGTCAGAAATGTCATTCCTTGATTCCTAGGGAACTGTTGACTTTTCTTCAAAATAAATCTTCCCGGGACCAATTCTGACAATTTCTGAAAGTTCGGGGACTGATTCTGCCAATTCTGCACACTTTGCTCGTTTTTCATCTGTTTTCAATCCTTTTGTACCTGAAACACGTAAAAACACAATCCAAGGATATTTGCAATATTTTATGACATATCTGAGTGTTTTCAGTCGTTTTGGTTCGTTAAATGAGGTAAAAGATATGTGTAATTAGACACATATCACCCATCTAAGGCCTTGTTTGTTTTTCCAAAATAATCACTTATTGCCACTTTTCACTTATTTCCTTTGCGGACGCGCAAAGAAACTTGTTTGTTTTTTCAAACAAAATTGCTTCATTCATCTTCTTTCTTCTTCCAAATTGCAGACATCTCCTATCACTTCTTACCTCTTCATTTCACCAACCCTACCTCTTTCTCATTTTATCACAACACCTCCCATCACCAACCCATCCCAGCCGCCACCACCACCCCATTCGCCCCCCACCACCACCCCATCCGCTGGCTACCACCACCCCATTCGCCAGCCACCATCATCTCATCCGCCGCCCACCATCATCCCATCTGTTGCCACCACAATCTCAGCCGCCATAAAAGGTAAGGATTTTCTTTCATTCTTTTGAAAATGAGGTTTTGAACTTTAACCCATGATATTTGAGTACCCCATTTCATCATTAAAGTTGTGGGTATGATAGAAATTAGATCTTTGTACCTTTTTAGTGTCATTTATTAAGGAGTTGTTTTGATGTTTTGATGTTTAGCATAAGAATTTGTTAATTATGTTATGTGGTTTGTTTATTCGGTTTTACAGTCTGCTCATGATATTTCAAAATGTTTAAATATATTAATATATTGATCTGTAAAGTTTATACAGCTTGTTTATTAGGTTATACATATACAGTCTGTTAATTAGGAATTTGAACTATGTGTAACAATTTGCTGTTTTGGTGAAATAGTTTCTCGATTATGCTATATGGTTAGGCGTCGTTTATTGATCATTTGTTGGAATTTTGTGTGTAAGTAGGTTATTGGTTAGGCAAGTTTGTGTGGTTTATATGCCTAAGGTGGCTCGTGGTTAAGTACTTCTGAAGAGTGTGTGTAGGTTTTGGTTTCAGCACAGGTTTATGCCATAAGGTAAGCTTCATTTAGTCTCTTGACATCATGAGGGTTCTGTTAATACAAATAATGTCAAAAACATCATTTGCATAATTCGATCTCTATACATTTTGATAATCACAAATATAAAGACACGTTACGTAAAACTACGCTTAATAAGTTTTTAATCGAGAAAACTCGTTTCGACTACAACATCACTTAAGGTATGAACAAACAATCTACCAACTTAGTTAAGTGACCAAAGAAGATATCTTTCTTAAAACCTCACATTTTTATTTGACAAAACATTTAACAAAAATATTGTTGTAATTATAAAGAAATGTTTTAATAAGAAAATAAATTTGAATTTTAAATGTTCCAACAGCTAGTTTTCCCGTCTAAAATCTGTTAAGATTTTCACCAGATAAACTTTCACCACACCAGGACAAAAAATAAGAGCGTCTTAAGGTGACGGTCCCTTAAATAGGCAACGGGCCATTATATATACGGGACCGTTCAATGTTTATGGGACCCCCCCCGCTCCTCCTGGTGCCTATAAATATTGAACTGTTTCACTCAGGAAAATAACCCTCTTTGTACGAAAACTTTCTGTTCTTTCTTTCTTCCTTCTTTGATCACTATAACATGTCGATATGTATTTATAAGTGATTCTATCATCCTCTATATCAAATTGCAAGAGAAGAACACTCGAAGTCGTCAAGAATCGAAGTGTTAATTGAGTCCACACACAAACGTAACAAGGGTTACAATTATATTCTTCCTCCAATTTTCTCATTTGTATATATTGTAAGATTGTATATCCAACTAGTGTGTGAGTCGTGATTAGGTGTGTGATGTGTAAGGAAAGCTTTAAATTTATAATACTAGTTTCACCGATTTTAATAAACCAAACACACGGCTAAAGTATAACCCTCGTCGGTAATATAAGATTTAGGTAAGACCAGGTCGTATCCACAGGGATTTAGTTCGTTCGTATTAAGTATAAATGATTAGTAAACAAGACAAGTAATGATTATGATAATATGAAGAATTCAAATGAATAAAACGAATGATTGCTTGGATAGCTTAGATAATCTAGTGATAATGCTTATGTTTGATCTTAGTTTGATAATAGAGTGGTGCACAACTTATAACCTAGCCATTTTCGTCAAAAGAGCAATTTCATAACTTGTTAGGTTCAATTCAAGATTTATATTTATCCACCAAGAGATTTCTCTCGAGATTGTATTCTATATCATGTCTAGATTATTATTAATTCTCCTAAGCGGATTTCTCCATTCAAAGGCTAGAAACGCAGACAAGTTTCTAGAATTGCATGTAACAAATTGGTTCTTTCGACCTATCCCAAGTCCCAACAAGTTAGATTCAATCAGTTTTAATAAATAAATGTAGTAAGACTAGGGATAAAATAGTTCACAGCATAAACTTGAAATTGATAAAGATCAAAACATAATCATAAATCACTTTATTATATTCACATATCCAAGCAATCACAAGAGGTTTAGCCTCTCATGGCTAATGAGTTCATGACAACAGAAATGATTAAATAGTAAACAAGAGANTACACCCGTCATCCACGCAAACTCAACATACTAATTACATGGTGAAAGATAGTTAGGGAGTAATGAAATCTAAGTAAACACTACTCTCCCACCATTGTTTGTCCCAAAACTAAAAATACAAAAATATAAGTAGATTAGAAGTAGATAACTTGGGTTAGTTGATTAGCAAATAATTCCGCCCTCTCCTCCAAAACCAGAGATTTTACCTGCTTTCATAAAACATAAAAACACAAAAAGAATCTTCCTCCACCCTTAGACCTAGATTAGAGTAGCCTTTAGCCTAACGAAAACTATTCCCTGCGAGAGAACGATCAATCCCCCGGTACTTGCCACTACACTATACTACATCGGTCAGGTACACTGCCTGGTGGGGATTGCAAGCTTCTCGAGATCCATCGAGAGGTAAAACGTAGTGCGTGTTGCAATCCACGCGCATCATTTATAATACTAATTTTACCGATTTTAATAAACCAAACACATGGCTAAAGTATAACCCTCGTCGGTAATATAAGATTTAGGTAAGACCAGGTCGTATCCACAGGGATTTAGTTCGTTCGTATTAAGTATAAATGATTAGTAAACAAGACAAGTAATGATTATGATAATATGAAGAATTCAAATGAATAAAACGAATGATTGCTTGGATAGCTTAGATAATCTAGTGATAATGCTTATGTTTGATCTTAGTTTGATAATAGAGTGGTGCACAACTTATAACCTAGCCATTTTCGTCAAAAGAGCAATTTCATAACTTGTTAGGTTCAATTCAAGATTTATATTTATCCACCAAGAGATTTCTCTCGAGATAGTATTCTATATCATGTCTAGATTATTATTAATTCTCCTAAGCGGATTTCTCCATTCAAAGGCTAGAAACGCAGACAAGTTTCTAGAATTGCATGTAACAAATTGGTTCTTTCGACCTATCCCAACAAGTTAGATTCAATCAGTTTTAATAAAAAAATGTAGTAAGACTAGGGATAAAATAGTTCACAGCATAAACTTGAAATTGATAAAGATCAAAACATAATCATAAATCACTTTATTATATTCACATATCCAAGCAATCACAAGAGGTTTAGCCTCTCATGGCTAATGAGTTCATGACAACAGAAATGATTAAATAGTAAACAAGAGACATACGGATTGGATTGATCAAATGGATTACACAAATGTCACAAGTAACCAAGAGTTCGACACCAACAAGTATATATAACGCCTCCGTTCTGATTCGTTCACGTCTGCTTATGGCTCTGGATCACGTAGTACTTCTTATCTTTACTTAGTGAAAATTGGTTGTTGAGTGGAGAGTTCAAATGCTTGCAGATGAGCTCTATTTATAGGCTTACTGATAGGCGAAGTACGGCGTACTTCGATTGTAAGTGCGGCGCACTTAGCTATTTTCTTGGCGCCAAAGTTTCATAAATGCAGAGGAAGTACGGCGCACATCGGATACAAGACCGGCGCACTTTTATTAAATATTACTTATTGACTTCCTTTGACCGAGAGGACAAGTGCGGCACACAGAGCTGGAAAACCGACGCACTTGCTAGGAATAAAAGACTAATATAGTGGACTTCTTATTTATTTACTTCGAATGATGAAATAGTAGAGCTTTCTGATGTTTCTTGCTTCAAAGCATCCGAGAGTGAACCTGCATTCATTTCATGCAATTAAGTACCAAAAGTTCACACTAAATGATCATAAAACATATAATATAATGCTCGAGAAATATGTATAATTAGAGCGTTATCAGTGTGTTAGGGTGTATCCGGACAAAGGTGTAAGTTCGTGGAGTGTTGTATCTAGATTAGGACTTTGTTTTAGTTCGTGAGTCATGGTGTGAAGACTAGGACTTCGTGAAGTCCTTGTGTGAAGATTAGGACTTAGTGAAGTTCGTGAGTGAAGACTTGGATCGGGTGAAGATTCAAGTGAACCGGCTAATCGTTCATGTGAAGAATTGGACGGGGTGATCGTCCGTGTGAAGACTTGGATCGTATGTCGATCTAAGTGGATAAGAGTGCTTGTTCGTGTGGCCACGTGGGCCTTTGTGTAGATTGGTTCTAGCTAGGATTAGGACTCGACATTCCGCTTAGTGTCGTTAAACTTGGTGTAAGCTTGTGTACGGTTTGCTCCACCTGAAGGGAGTGTGTTGACATAGTGGAGTAGGACGAAGAGTGAGCTTCGTGCCGAACCACTATAAATCTCTGCGCCTTTGTCTGGTTGTGGTCTTTCCTTATCTCTTTACTTTACTTATTCACGTAGTGTACGTTCATTGATATCACATAACTTAGAATCAATTGGTTTTTCAAAAAGGAAAAAAAGAACTAAAAGATTTTAATACGTAATTACAAACGGTGAAACTATTCAACCCCCCCCCCCTCTAATTTCTACAGGCTGGATCTTCCTCTTCCAGATTTGGACAACCTGAATGATGTCTTTGATTGGCTTGATCACACACGTCTTAATTCAGCCTTTAAAAATATTATGCATTCTATTTCCGGTGTAGTGGTTTGGACGTTATGGCAGTTTCTTGACAACAAAATTTTCGTGGACAAGAAGATGCTTCAAAAGGATTTGTTAGATGAAATTGTCGATGTTTCGTTTTTGTGGTATTCTTCTAGAAAGAAAAGTTGTAAGCTTTCTTGATTCAATTGGATCCAAAACCCTTTACTTAACTCTACTTTGTAATTGCTTTTACTAGCTTCTTGTTAGTTTTAATATATTTCAGCAGTTCAAAAAAAAAAAAAAAAAAACTTCCACAATCAGAACAGAATACTCGGTAAGTTCAAATATGTGTAAAATAGACATCAATGGTAGCATGTAAGATAAATGCGAAGAATGTATGATAACAATGGAATGTATTTCGTGACCTTTTTCTTGTATTTACAGTGTAGGTAGATAGACAAAAGTTTTATTTATTTATGACTGTAGAAATCAAAGAGGGAATGCGGAAAACGATATTATCATATTCAATTAAACAATAAAGATTACAAAACATTAAATAGAGTATGGAAAACTAGAAGGGGGTTGAATAGTTTACCGGTTTTTAACTTTTTTATCTTTGAAAACTTTATGTACAATCAACAATCGAAACTAATAAACAATAAGTAATATGCAAGAATAAAGTAAGAAACGATCAAACCACAACACGGATGTTTATCGTGGTTCGGCTACAAGGACTCTTTTTCCTTGCCCTACTCCACACCCCGAGTATCCAACTCGAGAGTTTCTTTCACTAGTCAACAAGCTCCTTTCACCGGCGGAGAAAACCTTACACGTCGCTTACACAAGATTACCGACACAAAGCTAGATGTCGAGTTCGTTTACAAGGGTACAACCACTCCCGTCACACTATGTATTTTGAGGACTAAAATACTAACCGATCAGTACTGAAAATGTACAATCAAATGATGTATAAACTACAAGAGTTTACACAATGCTAAGCTAACAAGTCTTGCAACATTGTATTGAAACTTGTAACTTTCGTATGAACTTGTGAACTTCTTTGCTACAAAAGAATCTCACACAAATGAATTGTTATTGAGTTAGATGAATGAAATGAGAGAGTATATGCAAATTATGATTGTAAGTAATAAGAAATTTCTTGAGTGTGGCTTGCTATTTATAGCCAAGCAAGCCAGCAGACTGGCGGATCTGGCGGAACCAAAACAAGGGTTCCGCCCTTGTACCCAAAGGGTTCCGCCAGGTTTGACAGTCAAAAACTCAAGAAATCTTTCTATATCAATATCAAGTCTAATCAAGATCTTTCAAGTCAACCATGAGATATGTTGAGTGAAGATCTTTCCAAATATGCATGAGATCTTTTAGAAAGTCAACTTCTAGATTTGGAAATCTTTCCAAGATTACACATGATGCATGCCATGATGTCATACAACATTTTCTATTTATAAAAATATGAAAATGTTATGTTTTATGTGAAATGTAAATGTAGCAAATGTGATCTTTACTTGAAATAAAGTCTAGTTACAAAAGACTTAAGCTATATTCATGTTTTGCTAAAAATTAAAGTTTACACTTTGTCGTTAACAAAATTTAGCAAAGATCGTAAAATATAAATAACGTTTTTAGGCGATATTTGTATTAACATAGAGAATAACTAACCTAACCCTAGCAACTAAACGGGTCGAACAAGTGGGTCGGGCCTATAGGCCTTATTAACTAACATTCCCCCTCAAACTCACAATGCTACATTGAGAGTTTGACAAGAAAACTCCGAAATCAGACGGACAGAAGCGGACAGACATATGTAGATTCAACGGCAGAGAGATCCGAACAGAGGTAAACGAATAGCAGATTCAGGCAGACAGATGCAGCAGACAGACAGATTCAGATTCAGACAGGCAGATTCAGACATATTCAAATTCAGACAGATTCAGATTCAAACATATTCAGATTCAGATTCAGACAAAACCAAGCGGAACCAGATGTAGAACCACGTGTGAAATCAGAACCGGGAGAAACCAAAACATGTTGTTGATGCCAAGATGCTACACATAACTACTCAAGACATAGTCGGATTAGTTAAGATTATAACATCAATCACCAACACCAATTTCCAATTCAATACCGATACCGATATCAACACCAATATTAATACCATAACCGATACCAATCATGATCATACCGATAGCAATACCGAAACAAACTAATTACCAATTCAGAACTTTTCTTTTCTTTCATGTACAATACCCTTCCAAAAAACCCAAATGGATCAAACACTCGATAACAATCAAACCATGGTACAAATGAGTCACTTTATTTTGCATACTTAAAAATTCATGCTTACCAAGGGACAGATCAGGACCAGTAAAATCATATGATCACATCCCATAAAAAACATGGAAGGACTAATAATGTAAATATATTAAAAAAAATGGAGGGACTAAAAATGTAAATATCTAAAAAGTTGCTAACTACCCACCCTTTCCCTGTCTCATAACTCACTTTCTCTCTCTCTCTCTCTCTTTAAAAATTTCAAACCCCCAAATACTCTCTCTAACAACAACAATCAAACCCTAGGAACTAAAATAAAAAATTAACCATCATCAAATCATAAAATTAAAAGAAAACACATAAAAATGAAATGAATCGAGGCAATCAAAACCAGATCCGGGGGGAAAAATGGTACGGTGCTTTGGATTCATTATTTTGTTATTTATTAACTATTTGTTGTGATTTTATTCATATATTTCTGTTTTTGATAATGTTTATTGTTGAGGCAACATGATCAAGATCTCCTAATGTTTTGATAATGACAAATAAACCTTCGAAACACTTAAAACATCAAACGGTAGCCTAATTCGCAAAAATTCCATGTCTGCTGCTGGCGCGCTGCTGATGCGCTGACGCGCCGACTGTATAGAATTTGGCGAATTTTCAAAGTCGGCCTTCCCCTTACCCGACAAATGTGGATCTTTCAATTCAGGTATGAATATGTTATGTGCTTAATTGAGAACACTCGAAACGAGTTTTGAGATTAGAGAGATCCTATTTTTAAAGCACCCACTTTGGGAAAACGCCAACTCAAGTTTTCTAACACTTGCCTCTAGCCAAGGCCTTTCTAAACTTAGGGAGCTTATATATTTCACGTAACAACACGTGAAAGCATCCATATGCTCATATCCCGTGCTTACGTCTTCTCTAATCACGTAACGGGTTTACTCCCTTATTGGTCAAACTAAGTCCAAGGTCACTTTGCGTAAATGCATCCTTTCCCACTTGGGTTATGCTTTACATATCGGCAAAGCACTTGACTTGTTTGCACCAAGGTGTTAGTTGAGAACGTCGAGTCGTGGAAAGTCACGAGATATGAAACTATGGGTTCTCGACGTATTGTTACTTGAGTATATAAGTAACTTATGATTTTTCTCAACCTATAATCTTAATTGTCAAATTTCTTTCTTCTTAATGACAATTAGATTATTTACTAATCTTCTCTTTATTTCATTCTTAATATTTTCTTAATTATCTTTTTCAACAAATTACCACTCAACCCAAAACCATTTAAACCAAAACCACTTCCTACAAAACCATTTCCTACAAAACCATCAAACCCAAAACCATCAAACACAAAACCATTAAACTCAAAACCATCAAACCCAAAACCACCATTCTCAAACCCTAAACCACTATTACCTCTTCCCCATACACTCTTACATATTCCCTTACATATTCCTTACACACATCACCCTTTTGTACTTCTTGTCCCCTCACATACTCCCACACAAATTCAAATTACACACACCTCCCTCACATACCCTCTTCACACACACTTACACCTTCTTACACATTCTTACACATATTCTCACATACTCCCACACAAATTCAAACTACACACACTACAATTCAAATTTCACACACTACTCACATACCCACTTTACATTCAAATTACACACACTTCCCTCACAAACCTTCTTCACACACACTTACACATTCTACCCCTTACTTTCATACCTTAACCCTTTCTCTCCAAGCAAAGCATATTCCCTTTGGAATATTCCTTTGTAACCCAACCTTGGTTAACCTCCATCACCAACACCCAACCTTGGTTATCTCTTAACCTAACCAACATGATCACTTAAACCTTCTCAACCCAACCATGGTTAACTTTCTAACTTAACCCCTTCTTACTTAACCATGGTTATCCTCTAAACCTTCTAAACCCTTAACCCTAACCATAGTTACACCTTAACCCTTCCCTTGTGGAATATACCATGGCATATTCTCTTCTCACTTATGCCATGTGAGGAATTACATTTACACCCCTTCCAAATTACCTTTTCTATCTCTTATACCCTTGGTAATTTGTTTTCTCTTTAACTACTTCACAAAATGTTTTTCAAATTGGCTATTTGAGTTGGTAAACCTTAGATTGATTAATGTTAAGGTTTAGTGTGAAGTACAATTGGGGGTTTAGCAAGGTTAGGTATTTAAAAGACCAACACCCAAGTTTTGGGAAAAATGTTACAGAGGTTCTGGCGCGTCACCCACGCGTTGACGCGTGGGCAGCGCGCCGGCCTCGGTAAATTTTTCCCAAGTTGGGTCTTGGCCTATAAATACCCAACCTTGCCTCTTGTATTCCTCACCCCTTGCCATTCTTCTTTCTCTCTAGATTCTTTCTCTCTAAACACTCTCTAATCTCTCTATCTCTAATCTTGTGTTCTTGATTATCATACTAACATCTTTGAAAGAACACATCTCCTTGCAAGGGAAGAATCACAAGAACTTAATCCACTCTTGTGATTGTGTTGAGGGTCTTCTTCTTATACCCTTTCTATTACAATCGAGTCTCTAGGTTAGGTTAGGACTTGGTTGAACAAACACTTATTCTATCATTCAATTGTTTGTAAGGGAAGTCTTGTGTCTTTGTGACCAAGCCTAGATCATTGGGGATCTAGTTGGGATTTGATACTTCCGGGTGGAAGTTTGGTAGTTGTCTTTGTGACACTTAGGTAAAGTCGAATCGTGAGATTCTTTTGGGTGGTTTCCAAGGGCGGAATACCGTTGGTGAGTAACTCCTTCTTTGTGAGCATCGATATTAGGGAATATCGGTGGAGTGAATTGTAACGGTTTGTAATCCACCAAAAGGATTATACTAGAGTAATAGTATCGGTGTCGTGGATTCGCAACTGGACGTACGGGTGGTATAAACCCCCCATCCAGAACCAGTATATATCGTGGTGTTCTTTACTCGCTTTAATACTTGTGTTTGTGTTTGTGCTAGTGGTTGTTCTCTTCTAGACCACTTGGTGTTCTTCGAGGCTTAAAGTTTATAAACGTTCTAAAAGCCGAAGAAACCGTATTCACCTCCCTCTACGGTTCTACATTTATGAAGATATTTTTTTTGCTTTTTTGTTGATTTTAGTTGTTTATTAATGTATACAGAAAAATGAATTTGTTTTGGTGTGTTTTTTATTGTGACTGTAACATGCTTTTGGTTGTGTTTTTTAGTGTTTACATTTGGTTGAGTTTCTGAGTAGAAAGCTTTGTATACATGGATGGATGCACACCAAGTGATTGATGAAATGTGTAAGTGAAATGTATCATACGTGTGTATCACCAGTGATGTTTGAAGTTGAATTGTATATGTGTATTATCACTAGTGATATTTGTATTATCACTTGTGAAAATTTGTTTATTTGATAGGTTTTTTTTGTTTACTTGTTAAGCTTTATTATATGTCATGTATAGTATCAATTTTGATATTTCATTGTTATTGTTTTATAATCATAGTTAAAGCCTTTTATTTTTATTTTTTTATTATTATTATTTGTTTTGGTTAAAAGTTTTGATGATATACTATTTACTGTGTGTTTTATCACCTTTGTTTTATATTATAATTTTAATGTTTTATGTTCTTTTTGTGGATGATTATTGTGTTTTAGTTACTGATAAGTTGTTTATTATAGTGCAATATTGCTTATTATTTAAGTTGTTAGATTAAATAGCTTAAACAGGTTGATTTTTCTCTAAACACATAGTTATTTAGTGTGATTTTGCTTATTATTTAAGTTGTGATCGGATTTGTCTATTTAATGGATACATTGTGCGTATTTCAATAGGTTTTACAACAGGATTTGAAAATATATATTGTTGAATCAGCAAATTGAAGAAGCTATGGCAAAACAAAGCACAACATCTTAATAAACAAACTGAAGAAGCTCAAACACATGTTATATCACATGTGATATCACAAAGTGATATCACCTGTGATATCACACGTGATATCACCTGTGATATCACACGTGATATCACTTGTGATATCACACGTGATTCAACAAATAGAAGAAGCTGACACATCTGTGATGTCACCTGTGATATCAAATTCTCCTCCAAAAAGTTGAACAACACGAGAATGAGATACACAAAAAAATTAGCAATAAAAGTGTGGTAGTTAGTAGTTATTGAGGGATTGTTGTGATAATTTGAAGAATGTTGTGATAATATGAGAAATCACAAAGAGACATTGAGCTTGTAACATGCTTCTGTTAGATTTTTAATGCATTTATTTTCTTAATTGCTAGAGTGTGCATGTTTCGATAGGTTTAACACCTTATCCGACACCAAATTTATATTTATTAGGTCCCGAGCCACATTGCATGGTGCCCGAGTTTGAACTATTTTGGGAATGGTAAGTGATTTGTATAATCATTTGTATGTAAACTGACAGTATCACACGTGATATTACTTTTAGCGAACTTAAACATTTTAGTTTATATTAAGATGGACGAAAATGGGCGAAAACGTAAGAAAACAGACGAAAACGGACGAAAAATGGACGAAAATGAAAGAAAACGGACGAAGACGAAGGAAAACGTAAGAAAACAGATGAAAACATATGAAAACAGATGTAAACAGGCGAAAACGGATGAAAACGTATGAAAACGGACGGAAACATATGAAAACGTGTGAAAGCGAAGAAAAAAAACGTGAATGTAAATAAAAAAAAAAGTGAATTATAAATAAAAAGACAAAAAAACGTTAATTAAAAAAATGTACTTAGGATTATATATTAAATCTTAGGTTAATCCTCACCATTAGATCAAAGTAGATGAATGGTGAGGATTTCTCCTTTGGTAAGCATAAAAAATAAAAGTAAGCATTTGAATTTTTCTCTCGTACAAGTATACCGCAATCTAAAATTAAGGTCACTATTGCAATAAATTCCAAAGACCCACTAACTACATCAACCAATCAAAACATACCAATAAGAGTAGATGTCTTGATCACCAAACGAACAACTTTTAAACAATCCACTAACTTAAACCAAAATTCCAATGAGTATACGTAACCAAAAAAATCCATCTTATCACTTCAATATGTTAATTCCAATAAACTAAGAGCATTGGGTGTAGTGATGTCATGGCTTCAAGCCGTGGCCCAAAAAATGCTGCTACATCAGCAAAAATCTCCACGCCACCAAAAATCCCACGGCACCACAGCTGGCCGTATCCTTGGCACCAGAAATATTCAGGTGCCCCGTCGGGCTTTTTTTTTTTTTTTTTTACATAAAATAAAACATAACAGAACGACCGTCACATCTACTAAGTGAGCGCCGTCAGAGAACAAGTGACAGTCCAGAAGTGGAAAAAAGACTCGTGACGGGCCAGAAGCTTTTATGGCAAATTGTGACGCCGTCACCAAGGGCCGTCAGACTGAACCAGCAATTATGACCACGTCAACCCAAGCGTCAGGAAACCCTAATGCGCCGAGGCTGACACTCACCATTGTGCTGACGTCGCACCCGCGTTTCTATATATATAGAACGTTTTTCTTATTTGAGTAGGAACTTTATCGATATTTTGGGAGTGGAGAACTTAGGGTTAAACCCTATTACGGTATTACATACCTTAGAGGGTATCCCTAACCCCTCTAACTTGCAGTTTTAATCCAAGAAAGCTTTCTATTCATACAATATGCTATGGTTGTGGATATATGCTTGTGCTTGTCTTTCTTCAACATTCTAGGCTAATTTACTTCTGTGTTGCTTATATCTAATGAAACCTAACTATTGAATTATATTGATGTGTATTTGTGATTGTGGTTGTGAATGTTTCATCTACGTTAGACTAGAAAAACTGCTAATCTCCTATACGGTAACAATCTTGAACGTCTTTAGAAACGTGAATCTATGTGCGTTATCGATTTTAAGTAGTATTTCATGCATAGTTGCGATCGTGAGCTCATGATAGGATGCTGAGCGTATCGTCATAGATGAGGTAGGAACTTATTAGAGTAGGGAATTGAACGCACTCCAGGAATACACCGTCATCCACGCAAACTCAACATACTATATTACATGGTGAAAGATAGTTAGGAGTAATGAAATCCACTAAGTATTAACCACTACTCTCCCACCATTGTTGTCCCAAAACTAAAAATGACATAAAATATTAAGTAGATTAGAAGTAGATAACTTGGTTAGTGAATAGCAAATAAATTCCGCCCTCTCCCTCCAAAACCAGAGTTTACCTACTTTCATAAAACATAAAAACACAAAAAGAATCTTCCTCCACCCTTAGACCTAGATTAGAGTACCTTAGCCAACGAACACTATCCCGCGATGGAGAACGATCAACCCCCGTACTGCCACTACACTATACCTACACGGCCAGGTACACTGCCTGGTGGGATTGCAAGCTTCTCGAGATCCCTCGAGAGGTATAAACGTAGTGCGTGTTGCAATCCACGCGCATCAAAGTTTGCGCCGTTGCCGGAATAGTTATGTTAGTTAGATTTTATTCTTAATTAGTTACTCACTAGACCCCCATTTTTTCCTAAGTTTTTGAGCTTTTGTTTTATTTTCCTAGGATCCCTCTAGTCTATCTTTTCTTGTGCCCTTTGTTGTAAAAAAAAAAACATTTCATTTTCACTATGGCGATGAAGTTCCATTAGATCACTAACACTAATGAGCAAGTGTATTTCACTAATAGGTTTGCTTCGTGACCCCTATCCTTGAGATTGTGAATGTTCCGAAGGGACATTATTTGCAGGTGGAGTTTATAACTATTCATAGAGGATGTTGATTGAGTGTGAGAGAGTAAAGTGTGAACGGGTGGTATTTCGATGAGTTCTATCATGTGTGAATCCATTAGGAGATCATTCAGTCAAGATCTATGACGTTAAGATTGAGAATTCCCGGTGATGGGTAAGATTTTGAGAAAGCTATCTCCTATCTCGGTTTATTTATAGGATTTTTTGTAGAATCGCATTGGTTAAATAGTAGATATTAATCGAGAGATTTCGTGGATTCTTATAGGTGAGATTGGTGTTTANATATATATATATATATATACATATATATATATATATATATATATATATATATATATATATATATATATATATATATATATATAGGGTGGCGTTATTGTGGTGTACACCTTTAAAGTAGGATACAATAGGTACACTTGTGGACCATTGGATCAATCATTTAAGATGGATTGAAACTTAATTAGAAGGATGACATAATTGTAATTAAATGGAAAATCAATGGCTTTTGTATACATTAAAAATCATATGGTCAACCAAAATTGAGCATTAACCTCACTTATTTATTTTACATTTAATATTAGAAATCATACGTCAACCAAAAATTCGCTTTTGTTGTATACATTAAAAATCTTACTTGTAAAAAATAGTCAAAGATACACATATATATATTTGATACTCGCCTCTTTTTTATTGAAGAAAACATGATAGATTTTTTTATACACGAGACACAATATATTTTTATGAAACGCTAGAGACAAATGATGCTTTTTTGACACATTTAATTTCATAATACATTTTTAGTGATACATTAAATTTTTTTACATTTTTTTGTGACACATGTATTAATCGGTATAAGTATTTTAATATGACGTAACTTTTTTTAAATTTGCTTTTGCGGTACATATTAATTTTTTTTAGTTAAATATATTGATACACTTGCACACAATTGACGTATTATTGACACACACACGAATTTTTAATTGACACACAATTGACATATTATTGACACACACAC
>LBNU01019467.1:35632-54627 GCA_014162995.1 Artemisia annua
AGTGGGATATATATATATATATATATATATATGGGGCACTTTATTTTCAGAACCCTGTTATGTGCGAGAACCCATTTTCCACCCTTGGATTAGCTAGATCAATGGTTAAGATTTCACCATGGCATTTTTGTAAATAAATGAAACTTGATTTCCTGGAAACATTTAAGAAAAGGGTATAAAAGGTATTTAACTTTTATACACTCTCAATAACTGATGCTTGAAATTCGGGATTGCACATCCATAAAGAATCAAATAAACATAACTGATAATCATATTTTCATATTTAAAACCACACACGATCTTACACCTACTAACCTAAAACCCCCAAATCGATTTCAGCGGCGATCATCAGACATCTTTCTAATCAATTCATTTTTTTTTCAACAAATAACAAATACTTGTAATGGAAGGTATGATCTTTATGTTTAATTGAATCTTTTGATGGTTTAAGGTTTGCCTAGTATTTGGGAATGCACGTGTGTAATCGTTTTACATATATAGATATTTTTTTAAATTTTACAGTTGATTATCTTGATTAAATGAACAAATTATAGTTTTATGGTGTAATGCTAATTAATTTTTTTGGCTATGAAATAAAAAGTTTATTTTTTATTTTTTTAATGGTAAACAGTAATGTTAAAACAGGAGTATGTGATTCTTATCATTTAGTTGTTATTTTTTATTTAGTTATTTTTAATTTTGTTTGATTGAATAAGGATGAACAAGGTTGTTTTTTGTTGGTAGTACAATTTGTTTTTTTGGTAAAAAACAGTATTTGTTTTAAGACAATAATGTTTGTTTGAAGGATATTGTTGTGTTCTGTTTTTAATCAACATTGATGTACTGATATTGTTGTGTTCTGTTTTTAATCAACATTGATGTACTGATTTATGAAAATTGGTTTCTAGAATTGTGATGCATGTTTATTAGTTTGATAATGTATGAAAGATTAACAAGGTTACAGGGGTGTTTGGATGTGGGTTAAACAGTGTATTTTTTTTCTTTATTTATTATTATTATTATTATTATTATTTTTATAATGTAAGAAATATTAACAGGGGTGTTTGGATGTGGGTTAAAACATGTATGTTTGAAAACATGTTTGTTTCAATACATATATGTTTCAAATCATGTGTGTTGCAAATATTAACAAGGGTGTTTAGATGTGGGGAGTTTAAATTAACGAAGTTTGTTAGTTTGATTAATAAGGATGCTTTAAAATGTGCGTTAGTGATTTAATTTTTAACTGCTTGTATTCACAGGTACCGTATTTGAAACACAGGTACTGTTTGCACCGGGTTTAATGTTGGTTGGAAAAGACCGCCAACCACCTTCTGGACAGTAGAGTTATTGAAGGAATGAGAATTTGAAGAGGTGGATATGGGAGGAATTGGAAATGGGGAACTTCAAGGGCCGTATGTGGAAGAAGATTTTGAAACAATGTGGTTTTTGTTTGGTTAATATTTGATATATGTTAATGCTTACTATTAATGCATGTATGTTTAAGTTAGTAAATGAAAGTTTATAAACATGTATGCCCAATACATGTATGTTTTATCAACATGTATGTTTTAAAACTTGAATGCTTCTAAATATGTATGCCAAAAACATGTATGTGTGTTACAACATGCATGTTTTATAAATAGGTATGTTCTCAAAACACTGGTGTTATGAAAAATATTTGCTTTTTATGTTTTTGATTTTTTTTATGTTTAATAATTTATTAGTAGTTAAATGTTGGTATGACTTTATTCAATTCTATCTTCATTCATATCTAATAGTTTCAATACAATTATAAAACATGTATGTTTCAAAGCAATTATGGTTTAACACATGCATGTTTCAAAACTTATCTTTGACAACAAGTCTGTTCTGAAAACATACATGTTCTCATGAACATGTATGAACATGTATGTTTACTAGTTTATTAGTAGTTACATGTTTCGCCGGGTGAGTTTGATCGTAAAGTAATTATTAATAGTTAAATGTTGGTATGACTTTNNGGTCAAAGAAAGATTCTACGTTATGTGAAAGAATCTACAAAGTTAAGTGACAAAAATCAAAGTGAAAGAACGGGAACAACAAATGTATGTATGACAAAGACTAAAGACGTATGAGCATGTTGGGAAGGTGTTTAACTTCAAAGACAAAGATGTGACAAAAGGCAGATATATCCACCACAACAACAAAGAACAAAGAAAAATCATCTATCAAAGATCACAAAGCATGAAGGAACAAAGACTAAAGACTATTCTACAACGACATGCAAAGTTCAAAGACAAAGAAGACAAAGACCTAATCACGTGGAGCTTCATTCGAACAACCATCCCTTAGGGGGAGATTGTTAGCATTTAAGATTTTAGAAAAGTGATGGTCATTCTCATATTTGTAATATAGTGTTTCGTGTGTAAGAAATAGTTATAGTCTAAGCTAGTTGGGCATTGGACTTGGTAAACTAGCATATCATGTGTTATATCATGTTAGTCTATTAAGAAGTAAACATAAACCAAGTCCAAGCCCAAGCCCAAGCCCATAGAAAGCCCATCCATTAAGCATATGATGGATGTATAAAAGGCACATACCTAGTCATTTGTATGTGTGCTTGTGTGTGTAAGTGTGTGTTTTATATGAAATTCTCTCTAGTTTCTATTACTACTTTCTTTCTCTAGAACACATACATATACATCATCAATTCACCATCTTTACTACATATTGTGCTTGTATTAGTGATAAAGTTGATAGATCCAAGTTCTTACAGATATCATCTGAACGGGACTACAACGTCGAAGAATTGCATCGACAACATGATACCATGTACAGATCGTTGACAAACGAGCAAAAGGATATATACCATACGTTAATAAACGCTGTTAACGCACAAGAAGGAGGCATGTTCTTTGTTTACGGGTATGGTGGTACGGGTAAAACATATCTTTACATGACGTTATCTGCTGCAATTAGATCACAAGAAGGGATAGTGTTAAATGTCGCATCAAGTGGCATTGCAGCTTTATTACTAGAAGGTGGTAGAATAGCTCATTATCGATTTGCAATTCCAATCAATATAGTAGATGACTCTATGTGCCACATAACAGGTGATAGCGAACTTGCAGACTTGATAAGGGAGGCTACACTAATCATATGGGATGAAGCTCCGATGACACACAGGCGTTGCTATGAGGCGTTTGATAGGACCTTAAGGGACATATGTAGGCCGGATATAAACGTACCTTCCAAGCAAGTGTTTGGTGGGAAAGTAGTGTTATTTGGAGGGGACTTCCGACAAATACTACTGGTAATTACAAACGGAACCAGAAGCGATGTTGTACACGCAGCAATCAATTCTTCGTATTTGTGGCAACATTGCACCGTCCTGACACTAACAGTCAACATGCGATTGCAAACAGGCAAAACTTCTGCANTCACTATCACCCTCATTTACCATTCTCTAGTCTCACTACTCACTAAATTCATAAGTGGATATTACCACTGACTTTCCTAGAAAGACTTTACATGCCATCTTTGAGAAGAATTCCTTGATACTTTAAGACCATTCGAAACTCAACAGGAATCATGAAATATCACAATTATCACTGACCTGGTTGTCAAGATTCTATCATCTCGAAAGTACTAGCCTACCGAATTACAAGATTCATTTCGATACGAATGCTCACTAAGCGACACTATAAAGATGAATCCAGCCTTCTAAACCGGACTATAGAACTTTCAAGTGAACATGATCTCACCAATAGGCATTATCCAAATTGGATGTTAGACATCAACACATACATGTAGACATATCCACCCGACTATTTCATCATTTTTTAATTCCTACACTTTTCAATGAATTTCCTCCAAACTACAATTATACAAATCATACATCTTGCAAGAAATTATTTCTTAGAAAGTCGTTTGCTTAAAGTTTTAAATTCATTTATTCGGATACAGATTATGAACAAAACACTCAATCTCGATACCTATTTGGCAATCATTTTAAGGTTTTCTTTGGAATCCCAACTAGGTATAAGCATCACCTATCATCTTCAGACCAATGGTCAGAACGAGAGAACGATTCCAACATAGGGAGATATGCTTAGATCAAGTATGATTGACTTTGGAAATTGTTGGACTAACCATTTGCCATAAACCGAATTCATTTACAACAATAGTTATCACATGAACATAAGCATCACACCATTTGAGAACACTTTATGGTCGAAGTGCTAATCACTCATTGATGGACCGAAATCGGAAAAAGCCAAATTCACTAGTCCAACACATATTCATGAAACAAGCAAGAAATGATTATTCGATGAATTACTCATCTTTCAATAGAAGAAATCCAACTCAACGACAAACTAGAACCTTGTGGAAGAACCAGTAGAAATCATGGACTGTAAGGTCATACAATGAAACAGAGCCAAATTCTATCATGAAATTCGCGAGAATTCCCGAAGAAGTCCCGAGTATACTTAGTTACGGGAAGACAAAAAGCGACTCAATTATCCACATCATTTCACCAATACCACTCCCGAGACCAACATGAACCGAATCCAGGGACTGGATTCCTGTTAGGAGGGGAGAATGTCACAATTCGTAATTTCAGGCCAATTTTCCTTATTCCCGACATTTCCTATTCATTGAATTTCAATTCAACATTTCACGTAAACAGGGTTTNTGCATCAGTGTGTCAAGTGAACCTGCTTCATGCTTGATTGTTGAGTAGTGATACTTCCCACATTTGGTCACAACCCAATGAGTTTGTTTCGACGGTGGAGTGATTTGTTTCATGGGAAAGGTGGAGGTTGAGGTATTGTTGTGTTATGCATCATGCATGTTTGTTGAGAGGTCATCTTGATGATACTGGATACGATTGTTTGATTGATTGTGAGGTTGTTGATGGTTGATACTGCTGTTGTTGACGAACAGTTGTGTTTGATGATAAGATTGTTGGTGAGAAAGTTGTAGTACGGTGGTTGAGACAATGATTGAAGACTTGTGTGTAAATGGATCTTGTAGAGGGAAAGAGCAATTCTCGAAACAAGTACAAGTGTGGTTCTTTGAAACTTGGTAGGTTGAAATTCTCGAATAAGCTGTTTCAAATCCAGGTGTTCTCTTAAAGCTTTGGTGATCTCGCAAGGTTTAGTGGGTTCTCGAAAAAAATTCAAAGTTCTGATAACTGATAATTATCGAGAAATAGAAAAATTTGATAATCCAAGTAATGAGAATAAGTGTTTCAAAAAGTTGAATGATTCGTAAAGACAAAAGATTTCGAAAACAGAATATGATTTCCGAAAGTCTTTGTGAGGTCTCGAAAGTTTTCACGATTTGAAAATGGTCCAAATTTTCGAGATTATACAACTAAGAAATATCAAACGAGTCGAAGTGTTTTCTTTTCTATGACAAGAGAGAACCAACGAGTAAGCAACGAAACAAAATGGAGAAGTCTACGTGATTCCCTCAGAAGTTTGGGAATGGTTCTCGAAGTGCTAAATTTTGTTTTTGAATAAAGCAACACCAGAATGATTTTTAATCAAGATTCTTGTACAACTACCTTTAAATGTATGAAATCTTAAAGAAAGTTGAAACTTAACATTTTTTAAATCTTTAAGGTTTCTCGAAACAAGTAAAAAGTAAATTCGAATCTTGTATTTTGTTGAAAAATTGAAATTTTTTTTGTAATGATTTGTAAACAAGTTTAGAGTAAAGAATGGTGTGAGAATAAAAATTCAGGCAAAGATTGACTTTTAACAAAATAACGAATTAAAAAACTAATTTTGGTTGCGTCGAATTCAAAACAAAATAAAATACCTCTTCTAGCGATTGATACACTTGTTTAGGTACATATTGTAACAAGTATTAGATTAATTTAAGAAATGAGAATTGAGAAGTAGATTTGGTATTGATCTAAAAGTATGGGAATCAGTGGACAATGTTTAGATAAGTTATATTAACAACAAAATGAATGTTACATAAGGTTCATTTATGGTAAGGTAGCGGGCACACTCCCTTCTCTTCCTATCATTATATCGGTTGGGCTAAGGCCTTCTGGGCTTTATTAGCCTTAACATGTACATAATAACTTATAATAAAGCACCTTATTACATATTATGGAATGACCGAGAATTGAGAGATTAAGTAAAACGGATCCTAAACATAGAATATTGACTGGATTAATGAAGACATATCTTTATTAAGCTGGAGAACAGGGTGAAACACTTGAATACGTAAAAATTCGACTAGGGTTTATTCCTAAAGTTTCTCCAAAAGTTGCTAACAATGATGAAAATTAGAAAACTATATTGTAGATTTTACAACCTGACGGATCACATTGTACCCTGCGCGTCAGACCCAAACACCCTCGTCGCCAAAACTAATTCTCGGATGCGTCAGATCCACATCTGAACGCGTCCCTTCTAATTGTTTCTGGGCCGTCTCTTTAGTTTATAACGCGACGCATAGGCGTCCACAAAGCGTAACGCCGTCGCAAAAAATTTCTGGGGCGTCTCTGTAAACCTCTATCTACCTCTTGTCAAAATGTGACGCAGTGACTTGTAAGCGTGATGCCGCAGGTACAATTTCTAGCATATTGAGACTTTTGTCGTTTTCTTCACTTTTAAGCCCAAAAACTTCAAAGGCCTCCTTTTCCAGATTTTTTCCATGCCTAAAATGACAAAGGAACGATTTAAAGGGCCATATCTGATCAAATAATTACGATTAGGGCTTTAATGACCCCTTAAACGAACACTTTTCCCTCATCACTATCATACCTTGCGTTAGTTTAAGTCACGATGAAAGATCGAGATTTTCTCTTCTCTTATCTTCAACTCTTCTCAACCGATCCGTACTCTATATATATATAGGTATATATGTATAATAGGTTAATGTATGTGTGTGTGTGTGTTACACACACACACACACAACACACACAACACACACACACCACACACACACAACACACATAATATATATGAATTATATATATATATATAATAGGGTATATATATATATACTAATAATTATATATATATAAAATATATATATATATATATATATATATATATTAGTACATGTATAATATTTATATGCTTTACCAAATCACAAGTGTAGGCAATTAGCTACGACATTCTTGAAAAACTTTTAAAAATGGTACAGTTCAGCCCCTACGGACTTACTGCAGGGGCTTGAATGTACATTTTTAAAATTTTATATAAAGGGGAAGTGGTAGCTAATTGCCTCATCTAGTGTAGCTAACACTATCCCCTTAATATATAATATTATATATATTATAATTATAATATAACATATATATACTACTATACTATATAATATAATAATATAATAAGTATATATATATATATATATATATATATATATATATATATATATATATATATATATATATATATATATATATATATATATATATATATATATATACACTAGTCTCAAAGCCTGCCCAATGGGTGGGCATGACTTGTAATTTTACATTTTATTGTGTTTCTATTTTCTTCAGCTGTCTCCTGTGTGAAAGGTGCTTCATACACTTTAAACCCTGTATAAAAGTAGGTATGTTTTTAATAGCTTTACTTTCAACCTGAGATTTTTGAGAAGTGTTGTCCTTTCAATGGAAATGGGCACGTAAGTCAGTTTTTTATCCTTTATTTTTTTCTTGAAATTTAAGATAAGTTAAGTGTACAATTCGGCCTGGGCTAACCCGAAACACAATGTCAGCGCTTCAAAAATTTTCAAGGAATCATACAGATTAGGTATCATACTGTCATAACTTGATCAAATAATATGTTTCTCTTATTATGCGGTGGGGATGGTAAGGAGGTGTTATTAGGTTAATGAGCTCACGGCTCTAATGACTGGTTTTTCTAGCTCCATGTATATATCCATTTCAAACTGTAATAAGAATACAAATGCAAAAGTGACTGGCATATAATTATAGGAATAAGGGGATACAAAAGTATACTTCAGATTTTGGAAGTCAATATTTCTGATAATCACCCTATTTGTTGTTGGATCTGCATACCTTTATACGTCATCAACTTTGTGAATACATCCTATATAGTCTGGTAATGAAGCAGATGGTTTTCAGATTACGGTATATTATGGATTGTTAATGTTAATTTGAATACCTATCAGAATTGAGTCCCTTTCATTTGCTCGTGAATTTAGCTCGTTGTACACAGCAAATTTGAAGTAGTGGTCTGGAAAGTCGTCGTCTGGTATAGCATCAGCCTGTGTATACCTATCAAAAACCAATGTGAGATCATTATCCATTGTTCTTTGCCATTTACAAAAGCAAATAGTTGGTTATTAGTAATAGATAATCAATGGATATTCAGATGGTCCTGGTACAGGTGAGTAGCACGTAGTTTTTTTTAGTTCCTTTTCAACCTGGTCTATTTTGACTCATCTTAAAAATCTAGCAAACCTGTATTTTCTGATTACCCATTCACCCATATTGCTATTTATAAAAATACTTTTTTTATATGAAAATCTACTTAGCCACTTCAATATAATCCTTTCATAATACAAAATAAACCTTAGCATAAAAAGGAATCATATATGAAGATTGAGTAATATTTTAGGGGTGTCTGAGTTAGCTTACTTTTTTAGACTTTTGAGCTTATTGCTTATTTAAAAAAAAATAAGCTCTACTTTTCATTTTGATTGTATACTGATATAGTGTCCATATATCAGTTAAGTAGTAGCTAGCAGATTTATAACATCATTGCATGTTTCTATTAATTTAGTTATAAAACCAAACATCTCCTTAGATAATAGTAATGTAAGTTTACCCTAAGCTCTTTTGAGTATTTTGACCCATTATGGTTTGTTTGCTTAGTTATGTGGCATTCACTTTATCGAAATCTACTTTTTTTTTTTGGTACATGAGAGAAAGAAGAAAAATAAAGAATTCCCAAACACCCTTTCCTTTTATCACTTGCATGATTTAAATTCTTTTAAATTATGGCCTGTAAAAGTAGACTTAGGTCGACTCTTAACCAGTTTGACTTACTTTATCCATCTTTCGTCCATTTAAAATGCCCCCCTTTCTTATTAGTTGACCCAAATCAAGCCATTCATACATATTCGGTCGTCACTGTCCATATAGATGATGTTTCTTAAAAAGATGGTATTTTTTATAACTAATCCATATTCTTAGATCTATTTTAACAACAATCAGTAACAACTAAAAAGAATTCATTAAACTACATATTGGCGTAAAAATCAACAGGGCAAAACAGGTAACTGTATGCTATTTTAGACCCGTTCAGCCAGTTATCTATAATAGACCAGATAGTGCTCTCTAAAATTGCTTTAAAACTGTCGGAATAGCAGCCTTTGGTGCATAGAGATCCCATCATAATTGGTAGCTTCTCGGAAAACAGCAGATTTTTGGTGCATAGAGATCTATCATAATTGGTTGCTTCTCTTGGAAAAGGCATTGAAGTAGATGATGACATAACCCTGTAAGCATATCCATTTGGCATTCTTCCCCCTAGCCGCTTTCGCCTTCATTGCGTTTATTGTTGGTGGTGGCTGTAAAGTTTACATGAATGCCATATAATAAGTTCTACGATAATCAATTCTATTCTAATGAGTTCTACTAAATTACAACACAAAACCTTGAAAGTTAACCTAAAGATGATAAGGACTGCTTAATACGATCAGTTACCAAAGAATAGAACGGTCAACCATTAACTAATGGAGGTCTCTTTGTATATAAGATATAGTGATAAACCTATGTTTGATTCATTGTAATGCATTGTTGTGATACATCATGTCATGTTTCAAAGCAATATTTATAGTTATTAAGATACAAAAGAATGTACACAAGGCTATTAAGAGCTAACAGGATCTCAAACTGCCAGGGCCAATCATATCGAATATATCAAATTTGTAAATGTTAACCGAAGCTTTAGCCATATTCCTTATTCTCAGATCTTCAAGTGTGTGTGTCTATAGCTTAAGGAGGGGCAATATTATTCACCAGTTATATAAAGGGCAAACTTAAGCTATATGATTATAAGGTCCCCTTTGTATATACGGAGTGAATGGGTAACATATGTGATTATTTTTTTTATCAAACCGCCCATGGTGATACACCTTTTATAAGTCACATTATATAAGTGTAAGGTGTTTCTTAGTTTTATGTGAAGCGTTGGTAGACCGGGCTAGTGACTTATAATAAATCTCACCACCTTGCTTTGCCACAAATCTAGCTTCCTTACCATGATTTACACATTCAAATAATATAAACTTTACTTAAGCATGAGTCAATCCGGGTAAAGTGTTACCTTAACAGAAAATGGATTTGGTCCTGTTTCAACACAGGATGTAGTGGCGACAAACTCCCTAATACTCCTAATGCCTTTGCACGTGCTCTGGTAAAGTTGGCTCTTGGATATTAGCAGAATGTACATTTTCTTTATTTATCTATCTTTACCTTGAAGAAGAGTGGAGACTGATGTTAGATTGTCTTGCTTTCCATGAAGTCTGCAACAATAAGATTCAAAATTATGTTAGTAACTATTAACATCCTTATATTGAAATACAAATTATAAACTCATGTTTAGTGGTTCAGCTTGCTATGATTAAGTACTACAAAATGTTGGAACGGGCTAATATTCGGAAACTATCATTGGTATGTTGTTTCCCTAATTAGAGCATTACCCAAGAGGAGAGGAAACACGCTTTTGGATGCAGTAATACATGAAACGACAACAGTAATATCATGAAGATTGCTACTATAATATAAAATACAAGCTTCCTGCGCAGTAACCGATAAAGGTATGTGCCTGTCCTTCTCTTGTGCCCTTTGTCGTGCCAAAGCCGCTATCTTCTGAGCCATTACCTAGCGCCATTACCCAGCTGTCACTGCATGAACCATCACTGCAGTTAAGAATAATATCAATGTGGATATGTAAAACAATAGTATGTTTAACTTAGCAGCAAGGTTAAATTTGAAAGCTAACAAAACACCCAATAGAACCCCAACCACATAACAAAACCTAATATTCACCTATGCAACAAATATATGACGCCTACATCCAACAGCAACCCCTATTTGATTTAAAAAGACGTTACAGATTAGCAACCCCGGTTTTATCTGTAGCCTCAGTTGGATTCTCCAAAGCCTTAACAATCCATAAAAACCCACACATGTTTACTTGTTTTCTTAGAATAGATAATCTGTAAACCATTTATATATGACAGAACACGAACCTTTGTTTTTACTTTGGCTTGTGAAAAGATTGGAGCTACACTTTCCCAAGTTCGACAACCATTTTCTTTTCCACTCCCTGGATTAACATAAACCTAGTAAACATACACCAAACAAATAGTCATATAATTTTCTTAAACTATGTTTCCAGCAAAATAACATATTTGGGCAGCAAGCGTACGTATAGGTGTGGTTAAGCTCGTATCGACATATGAAATTGTATATCATTTGTTCAATGAACTAAGTACCTACCTCTATTGCTTTTTTACCCTGAGCCGCTGCATATGCACTCACTCCAATTTCAGGACTGTGATGGTATACCAATTAAAATTAAACTCACGTGTAGATGTAAATAATCAAACACATCTTAAGCATCGTATCTTGAAAAATGTAATATACCTTGTGGCACCACTCCGTATTTTTCCACGGCCAACCACGTCTATGAACTTCACATCCTCAAATACACATCCCTGCATTCATAGATGAAAAAATCTTAAATATATAAATTTATAGGTGAGAGTCCTTTACAACAATTGCATGATACATTAGTAACCGATGCCTCACAATTGAAAATGCAGTTGAAAAAAGGCATGAGCGTGGTATGAGTTTTATGTAACAAACCTGTGCGCAAACCCGTCGGTCTAGTTGGATGTGTGGTTCATGTATTTGCAGGGACTGTGCGCGGACCATTAGCTTATTGTGTAGATGTGAAAGGTGTAGAATTAACACAGTTTTGTGCTGCACCTGCAAGAACCATAATGTCAAATGTTTTGAAGGTAATGGTAATTAATAGCAATAACATTTTACAACATAAGTGCACCTGGTGGGACGCCTTGCATCTCAACAGTTGTAAGAGCACATGGGTGCGCGGGAGTTTCTTGTCCTGGCACTAACGAATTCATTGTGCCTCACGTTTCACTTGTATGTGATGCGGGCCCGCATGATGGCATAGCACCATCCCTTCGATACCTAGCCTGGTAACCCCTTTGGCCTGAAAGAATTGAACACCTAATAACTGAGCAACGTACATTATGGCTAATATGAAACTGCACAGTGATACACATAAGGAGATGAATAAACCTGTCCGCATTTCTGTGAAGTTCCTTTTGCGAGTACCATACGTGTCCCGGCCAGTGGCTGTAATTTACAAAAGCTGGTAAACATGCTTGGAGAAACTGAAACAGAAGGTACATTGTGAAAACTGTCCTTGAACCATGTTACCTGTTGCACAACCCATATAGTGATATTGCGATTGTTCTTGGGAAAGACTGGCGGTATGGCGACTGGTCTAGCATAACTCATGGACTTCCAATTCACCGAGAATGTTGATGTCACATTCCACAACATCAGGATCAGCTGTTAGCTCGTTCCGAATGAGGCCCGCCTCAAAATCCAAGACCATTGGTGCAAGACCTGTACATGCATATACTGGTATGAACAAAAAGTTAGGATCAGTACTGAACACTCAGATTACAGGCAGGCATGAAATTAAGTGAAACCCTACCATCCGAAAAGGAGCTCACAGAGGTATGACGTAATGGCGGTAATACATTTGCAGAATGTATATCAGAATTTGAAATAATATCATATTAGAGAATCCCCAATGCAAAAGCTAATCTAAGAATACTAAAGAGAGAATGCTATAACCAAAAAAATGAACCAACAAAAGTATTTCTCAACGCTCAACAGGCTAAGAAAATTCAAGTCATTTACTCAGATGCAAAAACGCTTTTTAATGCCATAAAAGATTTAAAAAAAAATACCAATGGAGACGCCCAAAAACATTTGGTATTCTAACATTTTCAACATACCTCTAAACCATCAAAGGAACTTTTGTTGTGAGAATTCTCTAAAATCACACGCCGGATCTGGAGAACTGATTGCTTAGGGAATGGAGCATCGTCTTCTAGAGTATCTGCTGTAAGAAGATCCTTCCTGCAAGACAAGTACGTCTTGAAGTATGTATCAAAATGCAGAAACAAAGGCCTCCAATGATGAAAATTCCCCTGTAACAGAAAGCATCAGTTAAGCAAATTACATGGATTGATTAAACAAAAGAGAGCACAAAATATAATCTCCTCACCTTCTTGTACTCCTACTGGAAACCTGAAAGAGGGATTGATATGTCTTGTAATGGACACTGAATCACTGTGTCAATGAATGTCTTCAATTTTGGAGGCTCCGAGGTTGCAAAAAAGACAATGGCTGGTATTAGCGAGGTGATAACAGCAAAGAACAAAAATATACACAGATAATTGTTCTTTTCATCATCGTTCTACACTTAAATAATGCAATAATATTGGTAAGTCATAAACATCAGACGATGATAGAACTATTCTTGTAAAATAAAAGCCACTGCCAAATTTTATCTACCAACCTAATTCAGTTAGCTTTAACAAATGTAAATAATGTACTAAATCATGTCAATCAATAACTACAGACTAACCCTTGATCGAGGACAAATTTTACCATCATGTAAGCATAGCTGAGCTTTATCATAACATCATCAAAATATAAATAATTGATGTCGAAACTCGAGAAAATAAATAAGCACAAGTTCTTCACATTCTCTTGTTGTCGGCTACAACTTCCTGATTCAAACAAACAAATCACATAAAAAATAATAACTACACAGCAATAAAAAGTATTTAGTTATATATAAATTTTCAAAGCATAATTGGTTATATGTTATGCCATGCATAATTTGAAAGAAAAGATGAATATATAGAAGATGAACATACCTCGGTGTGAACCATAGTTGAACCGCAGTAATACGCGTATTCACGAACAAACTTCATAAGTAAAGGATTAGTTGTTATCATAATTATTTTTTACAGACAATATGCGTTGTGCCTGAAATTGATTAACCAAAGACCATATGTTGTTGCTAAAGTAGCGATTTGAATCATACCAGATGATGTAAAACTGAATACGATGGAGAAGATATACTCCAATAACAATCAATTAAAAAAAAAAAAAAAAAAAACTTCAATAAGCCCTTGTATACATACCTTAGAAGCAGTGCGTATTAATGATAATAATGCATATAATCATTAAAAAAACTGATTAATTAACAATCAATTCATGAAAAATAAAAAAACTACAATAAGCCCTTGTATACAAAATCCGGAGGCAAGATACAACACGCATATGTTACATAAAGGGATTTAGAAAAAGTAGTTCTGATGAGTTTCGTTTGGTTGATGAATGAGTGATATTAGGGTTTGAGGAAAAAAAATACTCCGTATAAAGAATGGACGTAAATACATTATATTAGGGTTAATGAATGGGTTAGGAATAAAAGACACCATGTATAAATCGAGTTTATAGATTATGGCATAGGAGTAAATAACCAAAAAATTAAATGGTCCAGTGGTAAGCACACAAATAGAATCAGCATGGTCATGAGTTCAAACCCTATTTTAACTTTTTTTCAAAACGAATTTAAAGGTCAAACTTTCAAACCCTACTTTAACTTTTTTTCAAAATGAATTTAAAGGTCAAACTTTCGAAATTTATTTGGACAAACATTGCTTAGGTGGACACAAAGGTGCTGACATGGACACCGAAAATGTAAATAGTGATGACATGGCACTCGAAAAGTGATGACTTGTCATTTACCATGATTAGGTGGCTTTAATTTGGTCAAACGCCTCTTGTTATATATATATATATATATATATATATATATATATATATATATATATATATATATATATATATATATATATATATAAATATGGGAAATCTTACCTACATCCAAGTGTAGTCAATTAGCTACACATCCCTTTGTAAAATCTTTTAAAAATGTACAGTTCAGCCCCTGCGACTTACTGCAGGGGCTGAACTGTACATTTTTAAAATCTTTTACAAAGGGGATGTGTAGCTAATTGCCTACATCAAGGTGTAGCTAACATATCCCCATATATATATATATATATATATATATATATATATGTAAGAGATTTAGTATAGATATTTTGTGTTATAAATGATACCGGGTACCGAGTTTGCTAGAAATAAAGTTTAACTGTACCAAATAAAATGTTACGACGTTGTAAAAATTATGAAATTACATTCCTAATGAGAATCGGGTATTAAAATAATTGTCGTGTTGAGATATCGTGATCCGACGAAATTTTCAGTGTATACCGGAAAATATAGCAAATGGTTTCAAAACACCGGGTAAATTAATAATATAAATTTTATATTATGATAATGAGTATGAAAATATATTAGGATCGTAGACGGGAGTATCGGGTATATTGTTAGTAGTAAAAACTGAGTGGTAACATTAATTAAATATTTGAACATACGTAAATTAAAATAATGCATATCCGTGCGTGACCTAATATACTGAAGATGCCTAATGATCATGAATAGTGTCATGTGAATAGTAAAAATTTTGAACTCTTCTCAAAATCACAAACTGACTCCGAAAATGATGATTAGTGAAATGATGAATAGTGATCGGTGAATAGTAAATGATGAATAGTCTTGTGAATAGTAAATTGTCGAGGTTTGGAAAATGATCTGAAATTACGAGTTGTGACAAAAACCTTACACACGGCCGCAGTATTGTTGTTGCACGCCTTATAAGAACATACATGCACACCTTCAAAGAAAAATTTTGTATTTCCAATTTCTTATAAAATTCTTTAGAACAACTATTTTTTTTTAAAACATGGATGTTGTTTTTAGAACATATGTGCAAAAATACAATTATTGAATGCGTGCATGTATGTTTTTGATGGTTCTCTCAATTCTCGCAGATAAGATGGTTCTCGCAAGAATTCTGTTTATTTTTTGCTAATGTTATGTAAGTTGAAAGTGGTAATCCAGTATCTATCTAGCTTGTTGAGGCATGGAACTAACAGAAATCATGTTTTACTCATTGACAGAAATATATCTGTAATCACTAGAGCATACATTCATTTATTTATTTTACTTATTACAAACTATCCAACTAAGCAGATGGGATCCATGCAAGGTTATCAGCTGGTAGAAAATGGCATATCGGAGATCGATGCTGGCCTCCAAGCACACGGAACACCACATGGTCACTATCGTACATGGATGTGTCCATGCGGCAAACAGAAATTGCGTCGACCCTCTCTCCATTTTCCCCACGCAAAGCAATTTTAAACAATCTGTTAGTATGACCCTTATGCCCATGACAGTAGTAAACTTTGTATAGGTAAGCCATGGGATGACATGTGTGACAACCGTGATTTTAGCAGATTAGTTTGACTAATAGTCTCGATCCATTTGACTTTGTTTGGTGTGTATTAAGTGTTTTGTGTGGTGTATGTGTGAGATACGTATAATATATTTATGATAAGTATGAATGTGGCACTAAATCCCTTTTTGTGTGAGGTTGTTGTTATGATTGAGGAGTATTGATTTTGGGTAAGTTCATTTTGATCGCCTTTGTGGTGTAGAAATGACTTGTGTAGTTTTGGTGTTTTGTGGTTTTGCGTAACGAGTCTTCGTTCAAGTATTTGAGCGTTAGTAAGTTACAAGGAGATTGCTTTTATGAGTTATATTTATAAAAAATTCTATTTTTGGAAACTTTGTTTTGAAAATGATTATTTTTCCGGTTTGTCGTAAAATTAAGGTCTATCGCGAAAGACGTTAGGTTTCGATATGGGAGTGCATAAAATATGAAAAGTATGAGGTTTTGAGTGTAATAAATAAATTTATTAAAAAATATATATATACATATATATGGGGCGGCTGAATTAAGGGAAAAGGGGGAAAAAGGAAACCAAATTTGAGCCCAATTACAACACCTAATGATAAGGATTATCCATAAATAATATATAAACAAACCCAACACCCCACAAACGTTTTTCTCTGGTTTTTGGTCGTTCAAGAGAGGCAAAGGAAGAAGAAAAAAATTAGGGTTTATAAATGTGAAGCAATAATCAAGAATCAAGGTAAAATTCTTAGAACACATGTTCAATTGTTTGATTAATTATTCGAATTCATGTAATATTAAGTATGATGGATCTAGGGTTTGTAAGTTTCTGTAAATTAATTAATTAAAACATGTTGGGATCAATTAATGGTTAGATTATGATGATTGATGAAGAGAATTGAGCGTAAAACAGGCTAGTTATTGGGTTAGGGTTTGGACAGAAACATAGTGCTGTAAAGGTAGGAAGCTATTTAATAGATGAAGATGAGTTAGATCACGAATTTTGACTCTAAATTATAGTTCAGAGAAAGAGCTTTCCAAAAAGTCCGACCACGACTGATTTTGAGGTCGGGAAATTAGTCTTTGGATTTTTACGAGATAAGGTGTCAAAGCTGTTAAACCGGGACAAAATTTGGGTAAAAGTTTGATGATGATTTGTGGGTGAAAAAGTGTTAATAAGGTTAGCCCTTCTGGAAAAGTTAAGTTTTAGGTTATTGTTGACATAAATAATGCATAAAAACTTTATTTATATTTTTCGATATCTCTACGTTTTGACGATCACAAAATGTAAAATCATTAAACGTAAGATTAATACGTAAACAAGTATTAAGCTAGTTTATATCATTTTATCCAACTTAATCACTTAAGGTATGAATAAACAAGTGCTTAATACATCTCATGATCAAAGGGGTATTTAATTAATTATTACAAAGTTTATTTAATTATATAAACATATTATATATTTTTGAAAAACACTTTTGGTAATAAAAGAAAATGTTTAAATCATACTAAATATATGAATTCAAATTTTTAACCAAAATCAGTTAGTTTTTCACCAAATAAACTTTCCCCACTAAAAGACAGATTTTCTGGCCGTTACAGCTGGGCGGCCCCCTTAATTATAAGGGGCGGCCCCCTTAAAATTAAGGGGACCGGCCAAGAATTAAGGGGGCCGGCCACGCTCCTCTGTCAGAATCTGTCAGAAATTTTCTCCTATAAATACCACCTCAAACCTGGTATTTTTCTCACCTTTTGCACGAAAATTTTCAGATCTAAATCTCTCTAAAAATCTTCTAAAACCCTTTGATCATTAGATTATTAATCCTTGTTTCAAGTGATTCAATCCCCTCTCATCCATTCTCATCCAAAGTGCAAAAGAAGAATACTCCTTCAACAACAAAGTTCAAGAAGTATTGTAGAGTAGTTGTGTATATTGTGTATATTATTTGTGAAGTTGTGTTGTGCTTGCAATAAGTAGTTTAGGAGAAGTAGAAGTTGTGTAGGGTGAAGAAGTTGTGTAGTAGTGAAGTGGTGTGAAGTAGTGAAGAAGGTGTGGTGTGCATAAGTAGTGTAGAAGTTGTGAAGAAGTCGTGAGATTGGTTCTAGCTAGGATTAGAACCCGACATCTAGCTTTGTGTCGTTAAGCCGGTGTAAGCGAAAGTTGTGTAAGTTTTCTCCGCCACAAGGGAGTTTGTTGACATAGTGAAGAAAACTCTCGAGTAGGTGACTCGGGGAGTGGAGTAGGAACAAGGAAGGTGACCTTGAAGCTGAACCACTATAAATCCTTGTGTTGTGGTTTGATCTTTCTAACTCTTTTCATTCATTACTTATTTACTTATACTATATTAGCTTAGTTAGTTAGTAAATATATAATTGTTCATATAGTGCAAGTATTGAAATCACATAAACTAGAATCGAAGTTTTAAAACAAAATTGTTTTTATAAATTTTAAAACGAACGTAAAACTATTCAACCCCCCTTCTAGTTTTCCACTATTGGTATCAAGAGCCACGTCAAACAAGATTTTTAAAATATATTGTATTTTAAAACTTGAAA
>LBNU01019467.1:63230-75015 GCA_014162995.1 Artemisia annua
TTGGTTATCCTATTCGGAGACTAGGGAGGGGTCTCCTGTTTCAATATCAACTAGCTCTAAGAGACAAGTTGATAGATTACACCGGTTCCCCGTGAGAATGAAACAAGCTCTTTTAAGAGAACTTGAGTGGCTGAAAGGTTTAGTGCATTGCGTCACTGGGTCCATGACGTCTTTTCTTCAATACCGATGTTAACTTGGTAACAATCAGTAGCATATGAATCGAACCCGGTTTCTGCCCTAAGGTTGAATAATTGGAGGGCTATTTCTTTTCACCCTTTCTCATTTCATTTCTTTTTAATTCTTCAACCCCTTCAGTGCTTACCGAGACTTCATTACTAGAACCTTGTTGGGTTTGTTCCAGTCCTAGCTCAGTCTCAGTCGGCACTCTTCCCTTTCTCACTTTTCTCCTTTTTTCAATCATTCCTAAGGACTTCTAATCTATCTATTGGATTGTCCTTGGGAAGATCCCTCCGGTTCTGGTGGATCATGGGAACATATACCTAACCTTACCATCCTTATAACTCCATGCATTAAAGTAAATTGGTCGGTCTTTTGGTATCTTTCCACAATCGCCATATAACCAAATCATTGAAAATTCTCCCAAAGTGTTTATGATAAAGAAACACATTTTGTTAACACTTTGAGAGTTTTATCATTTTTTCAATTTCTCCCCCTTAACATGTGCTTATAGCTAGAAAGAAATTTGCACATGTCGGGGTGAGATGCACTTATTTGAATTGATCGGCTCTTAATGTACATATACCCGAGGGACATGTTTACGTTGCTTAGTTAAAGGGATCCATTATCAGCTTTTAGGTGATAACTAGCCCTAATAACTAACTTGAAGTTGTTAACATTCCTTAAAAAGGAAGTTAGACCCGTCAAAGTATACATCTAAAAAGAGTTTCTCGAAACGGTACTTTCTACTTTGACTAGTCCTCTTCGAGACACGTTTACATCACTGGTTAGACCAGCTTGAAATTATTACCCGGCCAGGACAAGTCTTTTCGATTCACGACTTTTCATGTTTCGTCAATTCATGAGTCAAATTCTGAGTCATAATCATTTCACGGTTTCTTCTTGATTTTGAAAAAAACCCGCGAAAGACTCTTAGCCACTTGCTCCCCCTCAATATGTGCACATTGATTGAATCAATTTTTTTTTAAAGTTTTAACACTTTGGCACATACGGGTGAGCTTACATTCGAGATCATTTATTCATCATTATTAAACACTTGCTCCCCCTCAATATGTGCTTTGTTTATAATCCAAAATTTTTAAAATTTTAGCACATATGGGAGCGAACTTTTGAGTCCAAAAACATCTTTTCAAGTCCAAAAACATCACATTTAATCACTTGCTCCCCCTCAATATGTGCTTTGACTAAAATCCAAAATCTTTAAAATTTTAGCACATAAGGGAGCGTTCTCGTAAGACCAAAAACATTCTTTTTAGTTCCAAAAACATTAAAGTGATATTTTAAAGACCGGGAAGTGATTTCCCGGGTCGTTTCCCAACGCGGAGTGAATGGAAAGTATCGTGAAAAGATCGAGATTAAAATGCTTGTATGTTTGGTTGTGAAAGATTGTTTGGTTTTGTTGTACGTTAAATAACGGAAATGGAAAATTAACGAACGCGAATGAAAATAAATCAACCTAAAGGGAACAAAAGGCAATTGGCAAACTAGGGGAGTCCTAAAACACTACGGGGATCAAAATTAGGTATCGGGAATCCTAAAACACAAGTTAACAAATAAACGTGACGTTTATTTAAGATAAACGTCAACGTACAAATAAAAACGTGAAATTAAAGCTACGCAAGTCCTATGGGCCTACAAATAATTTTCTAACGAACCTAATGATAAAAGAAAATTTTGGAAAAAAGAAAATTAATTTTTCAACTAAAACTCTATTTATTATGAATTAAAAACTAATTAACACAATTTAAATTCTAGTAATTAATTTAGAAAACCTAAAAATCTGAAACCTTTTTTGATAAATCCTACAAACTAATTTCAATTTAAGAAAAATATAAAAAATGGTGGTCTAGTGTAAGTTAAGGAGGAAATAAGCAATCTGAAAGCTGATAAGCTTAATTGGGACAAAAGCCAAACAAGGGTCAAGTAAAAAATTATGCAAAGTTATAGATGAGAAGACCCTAGGGCGCAGTGGTAGTGAGGTGTGTGTGGTGTGTCTGTGTAGAACACTAGATAACAACACAAACACGTTCATACTTGTGGTTTTGGTTCGTTGCATATAAGAAAGAAAAGAAAGAAATGTAGAGAGAGAAAGTTAGAGAGAGAAAGAGGTGAAGCCTTGGAGAGAAAACCAAAAAAAAAAAAGAAATGAGATTATGAGAAGGCTTACCCTCTCCAAGGATGGAGAGGGTATTTATATGCACATGGGTTTTGCCACTTGGGCGTGCCACTTGGGCGTGCCACTTGGGCTGCGGATCAGGTATACAGTGGGTAAAGACCCGTCCTTCTTCCGCGAACTAATCTACTTCTAAACTACGTTTAACTAACTATTGTAACTACTACGAGCTAAACAATGCTTAATCATATCTGGGGTGACCGAATCTTTCTTATACAAAAAGCGTATTCCTAACAATCTCCCCCTAAGGGAGGTCACCCCTGGAAAAATTCTTGAATTCTTGCATTGAGATCTTTGTAGATTCTTTTGTAGCTCGTAGTTGTTGATTCTTCATTGATAAACGACTCAAGATGACTTCCTTGATGTATATGATGATCTTTTGACTTTGCTCTTCGCTCTTCATCCATATAATTAGCTTCAAGTCATCTTTGAGTGTATGTGTCTCTTTGTGATGTTGTGATTGTCTTTGTGATGTCATGCTTACACTTTTCTGGATCATGATCTTCTGCATCAGAGTTGTGGAAGCATAGTCGAAGCCCATTCCTTGATCATGATATCTTGAGTTATGATGTTGAAGTGTAAGCATGAGATGATGAATCTGCATCTTTTCAGCAATCGGCATCAATCGTCAACTTCTTTGTCTTTGGTGTGATTACGCCTTTCCAACATGCCCATACATCTTTGTTGAGTAGATCTTCCCGGTTGAACAGTTCTGACGTCTCCTTTTAGATGTTGGTATGAGCATGTGGAACTAGAGTGATGGTGGTGAACATGGTAAGTTTGGTATGTTGAGCTGCATAAAACTTGGTTAGTAATAAACATACCGGCACTTACAAGTTCGGACTTCGAGATCGTCAACAGCATAGTGTGAAGACTTTCTCTAATCCTTACCAAGGCCGTTCCTAATCGGATGCCCCCGAAAGGGCTTTCACTGACATACCGAAGTACACCAACGATTAGGTGAGTCGCTGGAGATCACCCCACGACTGTAGACCTTTTGGAACACCACCGTACACACTAAGCGTAACCCACAAGTGATTACCGAAGTGACCTGCTGTCAGGGCTGTTTGATGTTGACCCTGGCAGGAATTTCCACTCAATCATTGGGAAATACATGAGTATATTCCCTCATAAGTGTTCTTGGCAGATTGCTAAGATCTGCGTAGGACTCAAAATATTACAACTGGTGTCCTTAATGTTGAACCACCAGTGTATGAGTATCAAGTGTTCCTATGAGATCTTTTGATGCATCTCTTGGCTCTAGACTCGATAAGTGCACATTTGGTTATCCTATTCGGAGACTAGGGAGGGGTCTCCTGTTTCAATATCAACTAGCTCTAAGAGATAAGTTGATAGATTACACCGGTTCCCCGTGAGAATGAAACAAGCTCTTTTAAGAGAACTTGAGTGGCTGAAAGGTTTAGTTCAGTGCGTCACTGGGTCCATGACGTCTTTTCTTTAATACCGATGTTAACTTGGTAACAATCAGTAGCATATGAATTGAACCCGGTTTCTGCCCTAAGGTTGAATAATTGGAGGGCTATTTCTTTTCACCCTTTCTCATTTCATTTCTTTTTAATTCTGCAACCCCTTCAGTGCTTACCGAGACTTCATTACTAGAACCTTGTTTGGTTTGTTCCAGTCCTAGCTCAGTCTCAGTCGGCACTCTTCCCTTTCTCACTTTTCTCCTTTTTTTTCAATCATTCCTAAGGACTTCTAATCTAACTATTGGATTGTCCCTGGGAAGATCCCTCTGGTTCTGGTGGATCATGGGAACATATACCTAACCTTACCATCCTTATAACTCCATGCATTAAATTAATGTGGTCGGTCTTTTGGTATCTTTCCACAATCGCCATATAACCAAATCATTGAAAATTCTCTCAAAGTGTTTATGATAGAGAAACACATTTTGTTAACACTTTGAGAGTTTTATCATTTTTCAATTGCTCCCCCTTAACATGTGCTCATAGGTAAAGAAAGAAATTTGCACATGTCAGGGTGAGTTGCACTTATTTGAATTGATCGGCTCTTAATAGACATATACCCGAGGGACACGTTTACGTTGCTTAGTTAAAGGGATCCATTATCAGCTTTTAGGTGATAACCAGCCCTAACAACTAACTTGAAGTTGTTAACATTCCTTAAAAAGGAAGTTAGACCCGTCATAGTATATATCTAAGAAGAGTTTCTCGAAACGGTACTTTCTACTTGGACCAGTCCTCTTCGAGACACGTTTACATCACTGGTTAGACCAACTTGAAATTATTACCCGGCCAGGACTAGTCCTTTCGATTCAAGGCTTTTCATGTTTCTTCAATTCATGAGTCAAATCTGAGTCATAATCCATTCACGGTTTCTACTTGATTTTGTAAAATCCCGCGAAAGACTCTTAGCCACTTGCTCCCCCTCAATATGTGCACATTGATTGAATCATTTTTTTTTAAAGTTTTTAACACTTTGGCAAATACGGGTGAGCTTACATTCGAGATCATTTATTCATCATTTTAAATCACTTGCTCCCCCTCATTATGTGCTTTGATTAAAATTCAAAATCTTTATTAGCACATACGGGAGCGAACTTTTGTGTCCAAAAACATCTTTTCAAGTCCAAAAACATCACATTTAATCACTTGCTCCCCCTTAATATGTGCTTTGATTAAAATCCAAAATCTTTAACATTTTAGCACATAAGGGATTGTTCTCGTAAGTCCAAAAACATTCTTTTAAGTTCCAAAAAAATCACTTTTAAATCAGTTTTCATATTTAAATCACATTCTCTCCCCCGATCATAAAATTTCAAATCTTTTGAGATTTTGTGATCCCAATTGATTTAAATGATTTTCGAAAAAGCTTTGGAGAGAAATGTGATAAGATTTTAAACTTTTACTGATTTTGAGACACTTTTCGGTTTTTCACTGTTGCTGGTGCACAAAGTTTTTAAAGGTACAGAGATTTTGAGCAAATACGCTCCCCCTCAATTAATGACCCGTTTTCAATTTTAACGTTTAATAGCCATTAATGTGAGCGGTAACGTATTTGAGAAAATTTAAGACCGATGGCCACCTACGCTCCCCCTCAATTAATGACCCGTTTTCAATTTTAACGTTTAATAGCCATTAATGTGAGCGGTAACGTATTTGAGAAAATTTAAGACCGATGGCCACCTTGTACACCACAAAATCTCTTTTGAAGAATTTTTAGAAGAAAGAGATTTTGGGAAAAAAAGAATTCTCTTCTTTTACTAGAAAGGTTGCACTGAAGCGTACAACTTTTCGGATAATCCGCCCACAGTGAAAACATGGTAACGTGTTTTGTCACGGATTTTGAAAAACGGGTTGCTATCTCAAGTAATAGCAAACCATAATTTTAAGAACGGGTTACAGTCTGAAGTAACTGCAAGCCATAAGTTAAGCGCGGGTTGCAGTCTGAAATAACAGCCATAAGTTAAGCGCGGGTTGCAGTCTGAAATAACTGCAAGCCATTTAGGCATGTTTTGAAAACATTTTGAACTTCTGACGATGCTAGAAGACATGCCTAAGAAACAAACTATTTTTGGTATTTTTGAGTTTTTCTGATTTTTATGATTTTTATAGGTTTTATATTTTTGTATTTTTCTTTTCTAGGTTTTATATTATAAATATATATATATAAGGATATGTGAAGTGAATCAGTTACTCCTCATTGTCTTCCTGAAGACTTTTGAGTGATTCAGGAGTGATACTCTTCATTCCAAGACGTGGGAGAATGAATTGAAACCATTCTCGAGGAAGTGCTTTGGTGAAGATATCTGCCAGCTGAAATTCCGTCCTCACAAAGTAAAGTTCCACAATTCCCTTTTCCACTTGTTCTCTGATGAAATTGTTGGATCGTTATACTCTGACCAAACTATTATATAGCTTGTTAAGGGTTTAGTAGCCTTGGATAAATCCTAATCTACTAACAATGAAACACTGAATTACTCTATTAAGTATGCAGAATTACTTAACAAAGCTAAGAAGAATTAACCAAACTTTGATTATATTAACACCTTAAATCTGCTTGTAGAATGCAGACTATTACAACTCTAACTTATCTCTAAATCGTATTCGTAAAACTCTCTTATCTCTAATGCCAACCTAGGGATCCTTTTATAGGCACAAGGAAAACCCTAGTCGGTTTACATAACTTGAACGACAAGTATACAATCTCTAACTATAGAATATTCTAGATTACATAATATTCTAATTCTAATAATATATTCAGTCTTTATCTTCAAGCAGTACTTTGACTTATCAACGAGCAGTACTTTGATCACTAGCAGTACTTTGACTTTAATACTTCAGCAGTACTCTGAAGAGCAGCACTTTGATATCCAGCAGTACTTTGATCTTTTATACCCCAACAATCCTCCCCTAACTTGAATTCTACTTGTTTGATTTCAAGTTTTCTTTGTGTAAGCTTTATCTTCATGGAAAGATTGTCTTCTTTGAAAAATACACTCGTTGTTTTGTCATCATCAGCATAAAGTACTTGCAATCTTTATCAGCAACAAACTTTTATCTTTACAGCAACTTAAACTCTTCTTCTCAGCTACTCAGCAACATTAGATACATCAAATCATATTCAGTTTCATACTATTCTCATCACTTCCAGGTGTGTTAACTCCTGTGAGAGGTGAATCATTGAAAATTAATGGATTTTGATGTCTCTTTACCAAAGCCATTAACTCTGGAGTAGCCAATGTTTAGGTTAAGTAAACCATGGTACATTGATAACCATATGATTTTTAGCAAATCATCAGCTATCAACGGATTTGAGTAGTCTTTACCAAAAGCCGTTTGCTTATGGACTAGTTAGTTCTTAGATCTGAACCATGGTGAACTAATTACCATATAAATGGATTTTCCACAGCCTTTACCACAAGCCATTTTCTTGTGGGCTAGTCAACTCTTCACTTATTTCAGATATGGTGAGTTGAAACCATACAATTTTTAGTAAATTGTCAACTAAAAACGGATTTGATTGTCACATCAGAGCCGTACCCTCATGATGAATCAAACTCTTTCTTGTCTGTTAAACATGGTGAGTTGAATACCATTTGTCGTGTAGTACAAGTACTAACACCATGTGTTACTCAAAAACAATTTGTTGCTGTAATTATTTGTGCTTCAAAAATTATTTTGCACATGACAAAAATTGTTATTCCAAAAGAATGTAACTGGTTTTAAGCTGCAAGCAGTACTTTGGGAAAGTACTGTTTGATCAGCAGTACTTTGAATAAAGTACTTGTTTATTCAAAAGATTTTATACAATTAAGATCATACCAGTATTTTTCAATCATCATCCTTCAAAATTGTCCAATTGATGAACAAATTAATCACCATTAGAGCTGTTTCATCTTCTTCTTCAACTTCCATACCATGATCCAGCATCCTCAGCATCAAATCTCTTGTAAGAGGATATCTCCTTTCTGCCAACATGTAGATCATTGTACCATCTTCCAGCTCTAAGGTATGAACACCAGCATTTGAAAAGAATCTCCAGCTTAGAATCTCCCATACTTCTTGATCTTTCCAAATATCATCTGTGCTAGTTTCTTCTGTTTCCCACATAGTAGTCAATTCTCCCAGCAATACTACACCAATTCCATTGAGTGGAATATCTTTAAAATAAGCTTGAATTTGTTGATGTAGATCAAACAAATCTTCTCTATTTATCAGGTGCAATATATCAACCAGCAGATTGAATGCTCTAAAACTTTCATCTTTTCTATGGAAAACAAAATAATCACCATCCTTTTCTGATTCAATAACCTCTAAATCAGATATCTTTGATTTTGTAGTAGAAACTTCTTCTGACTTAGGAAGCTCAAAATCAACAACTCTTAAATAATTTCTCAGTTCATCAACAGTATTGGTCCTTAACTCTATAGTAAGTTTAGACTTCTTTGATGACTGTGACCTAGTTGTTATTCTCTTTCTTTTGTTACTTTCTTCCATTAGCTTCCTTCCTTCTATGGTATCATAACCAACAATGCCATCTACTTGTCTTTGATATTCAGCTCTGACAGCATCATATAATTCCTTCATTTGTGAGTGATTCAACTTGTTCAGACCCTTGTATCCTCTTCCTTTCAAATAGCCCATATAAAAATTTCTGATACCAATTGTGAGTGATTCAACTTGTTCAGACCCTTATCTCTGATACCAATTGTGAAGATCGTTGTAGCTCTTAGACGAGGTCTAATATTATATCTAGGAACGCATAATAACGAAAGCGGAATATTCAAACAATGAATTAACGTTATCATGAACAAGGTTTTTTTTATAATCATTGCCTTCTCTAACTATTACAAACTTACTAACATGTTCTACCTTGATCAAGTAGAACATGCTCTCTAAACTAAAACACTAATCCCTAGGCGCTTATCTCCTACGCCTAGGTTACACACACACACCTTTTTAGTTGACTACATTATGGAAGATAATTAATGAAATCCTACGCCCTATGTCTCTTTATATAGAGAGATATTAGGGTTTACAAAATACTACGAAGGACTAATAAATAAAACTTCTTTTGCAAGCAAGTCCTTCCCATCTTTTGTAGAATTCCTTCTTGTCACTTTAAGCCCTTCATATTCCATTCTTCTTGTTTTGTATCATCAAATCAATAATAGACCCAACAATCTTCCCCTATTTGATGATGACAAAACAAACACCTTCTTATATGAACTTCCCTAGACGAAGTAGAGAAATTGAGATAAAATCTCACCATGAATGAAACAATCTTGTCTTCCCCTTAAATCATGCTATGTCACTCCAACATCTCTTCAACATCTCTTCCCCTTTTTGTTATCAACAAATAGGGAACATATGCAAATATGATCTTGACCACCACGAACCACTACCACACTTCTAATCAAAGCCTTCTAATGTTTCAAATTGCCCTCCATGAAGAACACCAAAATGCTTACGAAAAATGAATCCAAAACAATAGAAACTCCAACTAGTAGTAGTAGTAATGATCAACAATAGTAAAAATCAAACACTTCCCCTTGAGTGGTGCATGAACATCAAATGATTAAAAACACATCATAATATACTTCCCCTGAAATCAATGTGCTAACCATCTTCATGATTCTTCAAATCTGTAAGCTCCTTGTAATGATTACTGATGAAGAAAACCAAATATAACGAACTTGATGAAGAAGTAGAATAACCCAAACTTGTGTTTTATGTCTTGTACTAACCACGTGACTCCAAACTCATACCAAATATAAGTAGACCGCAACCTCTTGACAAAATCCTCAACTAGATGAGACACTGAGCACTACAACGTAACTCCTTCAAGTGATAGCAAATGTGAGCATTGAGAACCTTCAGTTTGTATATCACACACCTTTGCTAGATTCATCAAGTCTTTGTCACAACAATAAAGCACGAACAATTTATCTCCAAAGTGTAACACCCACCTTGAGATATGATAAGAACACAAACCTGTGATACTCAACTACAACATCAAATAAATGATATTCAACCTTCTTTGTAATCAATTAATCCAATAAACCAAAATAACGAGCTTGTTAAACCTTTAAGACATAAACTTCTTCTTGTGTGTGTGAACAATATACCTTTCGTTCATTGAGCCTTTGTAATCTTGATTTCTTTGGTTGAACAGACAGCTTCTTGTCTTTCTTTTTCATACTTCAGCATCAAGTTCTGCTTGAAGCTTGCTTAACAGCTGCTTCACTTTGACTTCTTGATAAGCCCTTACTGCTCCATAGTGATAATTTCCTTTTTCTTCCTTCTTCTTGATCCCACAGAATTCCCATTTTCCTTTATCTTTTAGGATCAATAGCTTGAGTGGGCCTTAGGAGAAGGTTGCAGATCTTGGTTTGTTCAACTCCAGGAATACTATACCTCTACGGTCTTGACATATTGAGCATAATCTCAGCAATGGTTTCCATCATCACTGTTAGTGGCTGAATCATTCTCCTCTTCTTTCTGAACTGGATTGGAATTGACCCCACATCTTCTTCAAAGTCCAAGGTCTTGATGTAATGTGAAACTGTCTCATAGTACTTGAGCAGATCTTTCATTATTAATGACCAACACCAGTACTTCCCATTGATCCAATTCTTCTATATCACCACTTCTGACTGTGAGTGTCAGCTTTTTGAAGATTACTTGCTCCAGTCTCATCACTTATTCTTTTAAAATATCTTGATGAGAGTTGTTTCTTCAATGGTTTTGTGGAATATTTTGATCAGCAGTCTTTTTATCCCACCAGTCTTTTGAATCCTACCAACATCTTCATTATCGCATCTTCATTCAAATTCACATCTTCCTTATTCCTCGCCCAAATGTGAATGAAGATAGCTTCTTAGCCTTCTTTTCTTTGATTTTGAGACCTTCTCAGGATGTGACCATGCTTCTCTCGGAGATTTAACCAACAATCCTATGATGTTGAATAAGAGGCCCATGACAAGACTTCTGTTCAATCTTTTTGAACTTATTCCTTAACTTTCAAGAGGTGACTGCAGTTTGATCATCATAAGCTTCTTTAATCTCCTTAATTCTCTGTTTAAGGCATAATTTATCCATAACAGCATCTTCATCAGGTAGTAATTTTTATCAGCCAACACTCCTTCATTCTCCTCACAGAGTCTGATTTTTCCATCTGTGGAAGTATAATCATGGGGGTGGTGGTTGACTAATACCATTACCTGAGTCATTTAGAGCAGTACCTTGCAGAGAAGCAGTCTTTTCTGTAGAAGCAGTCTTTTGAGAAAACTTCTATGAACTGGTGAAGAAGCCAGTATGTTGTGAAACATCTTCTTCATTAGAAATTGGACTGCTTCAGATTGTTGAGATGGAGTTAGCAGAATCTCCATGTTCAGAAAGCATCTCTGAATCAATCTTGAACAGCATCTCTAAAGCTTGTGCTACTTCCAACATATATTGCAGTAATGCGGTGTTTCTTGAGCAAGAAAAGAGAGGAACTCTTATGTATAGGCCATGATTGTGAAACACCTTGTTCAGGAAGCAACAACCTGGTAAACAATCTTGAGCTTAGGAATACCTTTTCCAAGCTGCTTTATTCGTACAAAACAACCTGTATTAACCTAGGATACATCAAGAATGGATACTTCTTTATATGATTAATCAATTCCGATTTTAAATCATCCAAGAGAAGTTGAATGGCTGATTAGTGCCCAATCCTACCAAAGCAGGATGCTATGGTTTTGGGAAATGTCCATTCCAAGCAGTACTCTTGTTGCTCAGACATGAAGAAGTACATGGGATCAGTACTTCCAATGAGGACTGAAATAAGGGTTTGTCAAAGGTAAGTTTTTCGAAGTGAACCTCATAATCCAAGATCCCTAAGTGTATCCCAAATAACTCTTTGCAAAACAAGCAGTACCTTCTTCAT
>LBNU01019473.1:7285-26243 GCA_014162995.1 Artemisia annua
CTCCTTTTCTAATTATTCCAATTTCACCTAATAATTTACTAATAATTACATAACAAGTCCTTATAATTATGAAAAACATCTAAACAACCCATGCACTATTTTTACCACATTTCTAACAGATTTAGATAAGTTCTAACTCAGCACACAAGTTTTAGAAAATTACAAAACAACCCCTATACTTATTATTTCATTCGTTAATTAATAAAAACATACCAAACCCTAAAATTTATTTCCAATCATTACACCACAATTACTAAAAACCTTAAACAATCAATAAATGCATCAAAACATGATCTAAACCCTAACCCTAAATCGTTCCTATTTAATTTCTTTTTATTTCTATTTCTTTTTAAATTAACGAATTACAAAATAATTCACAAATTACATTAAGGCCATCAAATAATTCAAAAAATAATTTTCCTAGGTTTCATAAACATCAAGGAATACCAGAAAATTACGAGATCACATCACAAAATTCACCCTTGTCCATTTCGAATTATATTTGTTTTATTTATTTAATTATTAACGATAAAAGAATAATTCCACAAATCATATTCCAAGCTTCCACAATTATTTCCAGTATTTTTTCTAAGATCAAATTCATTATATAGAGTCCATAAAAATTATTGTACAAGTCCAGAAAATTCAATTCGTAATATTTAGTGTTTTATGCATAATTAGGGTTTTTAATTCGCAAAGAAATTATAGGACATGCATGGTTCGTTTTTATAATTTTCTTTGGGTATTATATGATGTAGATAACATAGGAAAAATACCAGGAAGATTATTGGATGAGTAGAACAAGCGTATGAATTTTTATCCTTTATAACGAGCCCAAAACAAACCAAGAAAATCCCACGAGCACACCACGAACTCCACGACCTTGTAACCATTTTTCACAGACCATATATGATGTGAGGAACATGATAAAAATAGTGAATAAATTTTATGGGAGTCGTATGATGGAATTCGAATATTACCTTTGTTTTTGAATTAAATTCAACAAACGATTACACGAGCCTCCAAAAATCAAAACTATATTTTTGTGATGATGTTTGCACCTAGAGAAGCCACAAAAATTTTTTCTAGACCTCCAGAAAATGTTATGAGCCGTGTATGAATTATAGAGTGGTTTAGGGTTTTTATTTTTCTGGTTTTTGTGTTATACGTATAAAGGAAATAAAGAATGAATGGAAGCTATTTAGTTGGTGTTTTATTTTGTTGATTAGCCGTGATTTTAGGCTACTCAATCACAGAATTTATTCCTTCCAAATATATATCAATTATCCCTTTCTTTCCTTTTATTTAGTTTGTAAAAAAAATTAAGTTATTTGGCTAGAAATTTTCCTAGGCGTGGCATTTAATTTTGTTTTTGGGCTTTCACATTTTATTTTGGACTTGTAAATTATCTTGGATCAAAGTTTGGGCTTTGGTAAAAATTTATAATTTATTTGGTGTAATTATATAGTTTTTATTTAATTTATATATAGTTATTAATTTAATTATATAGTTTTTATTAAAATTTTAAAATCCAAGGGTATTTTGGTAATTTTCTCAAGTTGAAAATTTTAGGTATTACAGGGTACGTCAACTCATATATATATTATTGAAACCTTTTTGTTGTCATTGTTTTTAACAAAATAAACAATATCAGGTAACAATCCTTACTGTGTGATAACCAATACAAAATTATGAAAAAAAATGTATATAAAAAAAATCCAACACTATAATTCTCATGCTTGACGGTACCCTCACCATGAGAATTGGGGGGCTTGATAGGCTAACCAAATACAATACTATAAAAATAAAGGTTTAATGAGTATAGTAACAATGACCAATATAATATTATGAATAAAGGATCATGAGTCACTTGCATGGACAAACTTAACGTACATACGCATGTGGCAAGAGTAAAATATTAATTACTTGCACATGGAGCAAAGAAATTACATCCACAGGAATGAAAGGAATGGGTCAGCAACTACTCACTTGGATACTTGCCAAGGCCTTATAAATAGAAGAGAATACAAAGGGCATAGACACAAGACACACACAAACATCTTACCTTCTAATTTCCTTTACAGCTCTCAAAAGCAACCTTTTATATTTCCTCTTCATACTCCTTTTTCTACGAATGCATTTCTTTTATCAATATAAAAGAAGTAATTCATATAAACAATTATTCCCGCCAAACTGAATTACTCGGGTCCTATCAGGATTAGTGGCGTAAGACCACATAAGAAATGTGAGTTAGCAACAGGGAATCGCCATCCGAAAAATTCTACCCTTCAATAAACCTTCATATAATTCCTTAATAATATTAGCTGTAACACTATGTATTGTCATAACCACCAGTCTCCATGTTATGTGATAGCTAGCACTTGAGCTCGGTTACGATAGCCTGGTCACAGAATACGTCGTAACCTTGACCTGTGGTTCTACGCTTCATCATTTGGCGCCATCCGTGGGACACGAAATAAAAAACCCATATTACCACACACTAGCTGATGACATCAAATATGTATATATTATTGTCATCATTTATCCTATTTATTTGACTTGTTTTATTACATTATCTATGAGAATCGATAGTTAATTGTTTACTTTAGTAATTCTCAGGTAAAAACAAGCAATTGGTGAAACTTGGCGATTTTGGACGAATTATGGAGCAAAACAAGCAAGATGTCAAAAGTCTACTGAAATCCAGAAGATGCGCCATATCTCTATCAACAGATACGCCGCAATATCATACTTAGATGAATTCGAAGACCATTTCCTGACTTTGAAGAATGCGCCGCATGAAATTCTATCATGCGCCGCATATGAAACTTTGGTCAACGAAGAAGATCAAGCTTGTTCTACTCCAGATACGCCGCATTATACTTTTGACATACGGCGTATCACTATCCAGACTTCACCAGAAACAATCCAAGACACGGAAGGACATGCACCGCATAAAGATCAAGATATGCCGCATCTGAAGACGGTGTACGAATATTCCAAAATATATTAATCTTGGACCCCACGCGAAGTTAAGTACATGCGCCGCATCTACCTATGTCATGCGCCGCATCGTACCCTCTGACAGAAACTATTAATACCCCAAGACATATACGAATTTTGTGTGCAACAAAACCCTAAGGAGACGAATTCAGTCGAACAAGCATCACAAGACACACCCCAAACGAAGATATTAGAGCTGTAAGAAGGTCCTGCATGTATTTAATTCATTAAGTAGTTTTGTTTTATTGTAATAGTACGCTTTAATTCATCAGGATTGATGGGCTTGTGGCCACCATACTGCTCCCCTTAAAATTGCTTTCCCATCAATTAAATTTTATTTGATTTTTTTGGTGACTTATATTAGTGCATTGATAACCTCTGTGTCTAGCTGAGCCTGCGGGCTGCCATACCTGTTCCTCGCCTATTTAGCTGATGTCTTTGGATAAATAGGATAGACATAAGTGATCATTAAGGGTTTACTCGCCGATATAATGAGATCCAAGGAGACAGATTTGATTACGATATGCTTCATATAAAACTAGCAATAAAACAAGTGATAAGCTGCTTAACTATCAGGACAGGCCTTCTTCTGCTTCTATTATCTATCTGTGTACGTGTTGCTATTCGCTGATTCGTGCTCATTAGTTTAATTTACTGTTTAATAAAACCAAACTGTGCCAGTCTCTCAGGCTGAACCCCTCTTTCGTTAGATTAGACTGTAAAACTAACTTAGAATATTAAAATACCGATTAGGTTAACTAGATAATATGTTCCACTCTTAGTGATCGACACTCTACTTACCATTATATTCATACTGACCGGGTACACTGCTCGTTAAGTGTGTGTGTTATTGATAAGTCGGCTAAATATAAATTTAAAACTTGAGTATGCATTAATACTGCTAAACCGCAATGACACATCACGCACATCAAGTTTTTGGCGCCGTTGCCGGGGAGTGAATTGTTATTATCTGTTTATTTGATTAGTATTTTAATTAGATTTTCTTTTTATTAGGTTTTAGATTCTAACCACTAACTTTGTTGTATATTAGATAGATTGCATTCATTGTATAATTTGCATATTTACTGTTTTTTTTGTTTTTAATTTTCCGTAATTTTTATTTTTATTTATTTTTCTTTGTTTTTCTGCATAACTGCTCTCGTTGTATTGTGCTGATACAAACGATACGGCGCATCTGATTCTCAGATACGGCTTATTGCGTTTTAACTTTTTATAAATACAACGCGTTTAATAATTCGGGTACGGCGCATCTATCCCCTAGATACGGCGTATTCTGTTTTTAATAAGAAAATTTTCAAAACCCTAACGCCATGCGACGCATCTGTCTCCACAGATACGGCGTATTATATATTTAATTAAAAACAGTTTTCAAATTAATTAAACAGAAGCNTGTATTGTGCTGATACAAACGATACGGCGCATCTGATTCTCAGATACGGCTTATTGCGTTTTAACTTTTTATAAATACAACGCGTTTAATAATTCGGGTACGGCGCATCTATCCCCTAGATACGGCGTATTCTGTTTTTAATAAGAAAATTTTCAAAACCCTAACGCCATGCGACGCATCTGTCTCCACAGATACGGCGTATTATATATTTAATTAAAAACAGTTTTCAAATTAATTAAACAGAAGCGACGCATCGATTTTTATCGATACGGCGCATTCACTGAATCAAAAATCTTGTATTTTAAAGCGTAAGGAAAATACGACGCATTAGCTTCTGCTTATGCGACGCATTTAAATTTTTATAAATATAATCAATTTTTGATATTTAATAAGATACGGCGCATTCTAATTCAAAAGCGGCGTATCGATTTTCTGAATAAAAGTCTGATTTAATTTTAACGTAATTAGATACGGCGTATCCTTTTTCCAGGATACGGCGCATCATCTACAGAAATTAGCAACTTTTATCTCTGATATTCGTTTCCTAATTTATCAAACTTTCTTCCAGCGGACAAATCCTACTTACGATTTTACTTATGATGACAGGAATTGCTATGGAAGACATCACTATGAACGAGTATCTTGCTATGAAACATAAGGAGAATAGGCATTGTGATAAGTCTCGCACTGAGAAGATGTTATTTCGGAGAATGATGATGAATACGATAACTATGAAGTTAGTTTGAGCAAGTTCCCAACAATATGTGATACTAATAAAAACCCTAGAGGATCAGAATGGAAGAAGGAACTCTTACTTTCGGATTCCTATGAAAATTTCGCTGCTATTGTCTGCAACTTGCCTACGATTGATACTTTACTAAAATCCGAATCTAACACCATCATGCCCATGTGCTCATTGGAAGTTTATAAGGATGTTAAGTTCAATATACTCACTATTGATACTGATTTATTTTCTTGGGAAACTCCTTTTGAAACTACGTTTATGGAGTTCAAACCATTGAGCAGCATAAAGGATGATTTATTCACTTATGACTTACTAATGAGCTACACTGAAGATGAATTGCTCCTTTTGTGGCCTATCATTGAATCCAAAGGATTGGTTTGGACTACTATCAAAAAAAGAGATGGGAAGTTTCAAGTCGAATACATGAACTCTAATCATGCCATTACTCAATCAAGCAACCAAAGCTATAATAAAGTAAGTATCTGATGACGTGGGATTGCGACCACGCAACAGGTTTTACCTCTCAAGGGATCTTGAGAAGCTTGCAATCCCACCAGGCAGTGTACCTTGTCGGTGTAGTATAGTGTAGTGGTAAGTACGGGGGATTGATCGTTCTCTCACAGGGAATATTGTTCGTTAGGTTAGAAAAACTACTCTAAAAGGTCTAAGGGTGAAGGAAGATTATTTTTGTATTTTTATATTTTTATGAAAGCAAGTAAAATCTCGGGTTTTGGAGGAGTGGGCGGAATTAGTTGCTAGTCAACTAACCCAAAAACTACAGTTGCAATTAAAAATAAAATAACTAAACTATTGTGGTTGTGAAAACTTATATAGAGACAAATGTGTTTACTTAGATTTCCTTACTCCCTAACTATCTTTTACCGGTTAATTGGTGTATGTATTACTTGCGTGGATGACGGGTGTATTCCTTAACAATTCATGGGGAGGCGTACATATCTCCCCAATTCTATGAGCTCTTATCTCCTCCTACAATGATGCGTAAAGCACCCAATCATAGGGATTGTAAACAGTGGCTCATGCGTTAAATACTACCTTAATAACCTAGTACGCATTAGTTACATGTTTCTTAAGACGTTCAAGCTTGTTACCATATAGGAGTTTAGCCAGTTTTCTTAAGCCTAAAATTGATGAAACATTCATCCAAGACAAGTAATAACACACCAATCAACTAATAATTAATAGTTAGGTTTCATTAGATCTAAGCAAACACAAGAAAAATCTAGCCTAGCATGTTAATTGAAAGACAAGCATAAGATATGATTAACCAACACATAGACATATTGATTAATTTAAGTGAGGACTTATCTTTAATTGAACATGAAGGATTCAAGGGTGAAAAACCCTTGAAAATACAGCCAAATTCGTCTTTAGGGTTTTTCCCAAACTTGCACCAAAAGTTCCACACTAATGAATGAAAAATAGAAAAGTATATATAGATTTTACATTCTGACGGCGTCAGGTTATGGGTTCTGACGCCGTCAGCTCGCCGCCATTAGGGTTCTCGGATGGCCTAGATCTACTTCTGACGCCGTCACTTGTAAATTAGCTCTGGGCCGTCACTCTTTAGCATTACACCTGACGGCCTACTTCCTCTAACACCTGACGCCGTCAGGTGTAAACATCTTGTTTTCTTCATAGGGCGTCTAGTGTATTCTGATTCTACTCCTTTGTCAACGTTGGCTGACGGCGTCACCTTGTGACTCTGACGCCGTCAGGAAGGTTTTCCAGCTTCTTTTGAGACTTTGTCATTTTCTTCACTTTTATGCTCCAAAAACGTCCAAATTTGCATGTTTTCCAGAATTCTTCTCAAAAGTACCTAAAATGACAAAAGGAACGATTTAGGGCAATATTTGATCACATTTACTCGAATTAGGGCTCGGAGAGGTGTACTAGGGGTATCGTGCACCAGAAATGGGTACATCGCAAAAGGTGTGGGAGAATTACTTGACCAATGTAGCCAATGTAATTATAACAAAAACACGGGTGTAAAAACAATGGGTTAATCCTAATTCCTCTTATCATGTAGTAGATCTAACTACACGAATGTAGTCTCACTTGCGGATTTGAGATGGTCCTAACGCAAGTTCTAGAATCTAAGTGCTACCGGTACTCACATCATAGCATAAAAAATGAATGCTTTTCCTACCAATTCTAGGGGCGAACCTCACATATTTGGGGTGAAAATTTTTTTTAGTGGTACGGTTTTGTGCTAGTCATATAATTTCCTATCCATGAGACGCTTATTAGGACCAAGGTTTCGCTTCTAAATGTTGTAAAAAATTTTAAATTGACACTAAAATTGCCCTAACAAATATTTCTCTCGGTTTTATTACAAATTTACTATCAAACAAATAAAAATCAAGCGCAATTATATTCTCTAAGGTGTCTTCATTTACCCCCTTACACTTAAACCGAACATTGTCCCCAATGTTCAAATAGAAGATGTAAAAGTAAATAAAATGAAAGAATGAAATCAAATACTCCCCTGATTTGTTTGATTTGGAAAGTGAGGTAACATGGTTAGATCTTCTTCCAAGAAAGATGAACGCTCAAAGCTTCCCTTCCAAAATATAAATCATCTTCTTGTCCAAAATAACCTGTTAAACCTGAGAAAACAACCAAGAAAAACCAAAGCATCAAACCGTACAAAGACAACTCACAACTAGATGTAATTCCAGACTTAGAAATAAAACAAAACAATTAAAGATATAATGCTTGTGGAATGAATGTTTTGCAGATTCCTAGAGTTTATAAGTTAGAGATTTAATAAAAACTTCTTAAGAATCCGGTTGAAAAACAAAACTTTCAAAAACTTCAAAAAATTATACCTGACGCCGTCAGGTTGTAGGGCCTGACGCCGTCAGAATTGATCTGACAGATTATTCGTGTTAAGTTTCCGGAAAATTTCTGGAAAAACCTATACCTTAATTCCTGGAAATCCTGCAAAACATCATTATGACTCGATACAAGCATTTGACTCAAACAAATACTAATATGCATGCTTATATCTTATTGTTATCGTTCATGTTCAATCTTGTTCTTAAAAACAAATTTAGATTTCCCTTACACTTATCTTTTGCAAAATACCTTTATATGTAGTTAAGGCGAAGTTAAAAACAAAATAAAGCATTTTCACAATTTTATATGAAACATGAACCAATAACAATAAAAATAAAACACACATATGGAAATAAAAACATACAAACAAACAAACAAAACAAATAAAGCTTGGGTTGCCTCCCAATAAGCGCTTGTTTTTATTCGAGTCACGATCCTGACTCTACCCTTATTTAACAGAAATAGGGGAGGTTTTCCCTACACTTAGAATTAAGTGCGGGTGGAAGTAGCGATACACACCCTTAGGGTGGAAATATGCCACGTGAGGTGAAGGGGGTGAGTGAATGGCTTCCTTCATCCTAAAACTACCCGGATAATATTAGTTGATGGGTGGGTCGGTTCTTCTTTTGTCTCCTAGATGTAAATCTAAGGATGAAAAGTTGTGTAAAGGTTGAGGTTCCGGTTTATCAACACTAGGAAATTCCCTAGAACTAAGAGTAAGGTTATCATTACAAGTGTTCAAACCTATATTTAGTTGTGTTTGGTTTCAAAGTTCTACCTCCATCGGGACTTCTAAAGCTCTCTTCTACTTCTTCCGGGTAAAGTCACCGGGCGTGTGTGTGCCTCATCACATACATCGTAGGTCCTTTGTGGCGGTGTTTAGTGGGCTTGGCTACTTAATTTATCTCTTCCTCGCTGTCTAGACTCATCTGTATCTCATACAAAGCCATCAATCTTCATTCACTTATTGGTTCTCGGTTCGGCAAGCTTCCTCTCAAAATTTTCCAAAGTCCTAACTCACGGATTGATCTCGAAAATATCTGTCTAATCAGAATTACACATGCATAGATTCATTAAACCCATCTAACTTTACCCCAACTCCTCTTGATATCACTAAGATCACACAAAAACTTCATCTGGAATGATAAGAACGCAAATCTATTGGCTGAAATATACTTGTTCCTCATTGTTAAATGATCTAAATGGCACATTTCATCGCCATAGTGACATGCAAAATGGTTTCTACAAAAAACGGCCACACACGAAAGATACGACTACAGAAAAAAGCTACTAAAAGAAAAATAAAAACTCACTAGATACGGAATTAAGAGTAACTAATAAAATTAAAAATCTCTACCTAAACAATCCAACTATTCCCCGGCACCGGCGCAAAACCTCTGATTCACGCTGGGATTGCAGACCACCGCAACAGGTTTTACCTCTCACAGGGATCTTGAAAAGCTTGCAATCCCACCAGGCACTGTACTTCCGTCCGTGTACGTATCAGGGTAGGGTAGTCCGGGGATTGATCGTCTCCCTCCACCAGCGGAATACCGTGTTCTTAGGTTAGAAAAACTCATCTAAAAGGTCTAAAGGTGAACGCAAGATTTTTTTGTATTTTTATATTTTTTATGACAACGCAAACAATCTCGGGTTTTTGGCCACGGAGTGGGCGAATTAGTTGCTAGTCAACTAAACCCCCCCCAAAAACTACAATTTGCAATTAAATAAAATAACTAAACAATATCTGGGTGAAACTTATATAGAGACAACATCGTGTTTACTTAGATTTCCTTACTCCCTAACTATCTTTTACCGGTAATTGGTGTATTCTACTTGCGTGGATCAGGGTGTATTCCTTAACAATTCACCTTGGGGGGGGGTGGCGTACATATCTCCCCAATTCTATGAGGATCTTATCTCCTCCTACAAGATCGCCGTAAAGCACCCAATCATTACTAGGGATTGTAAACATGCTCATGTGTCTACAATACTACCTTAATAACCTAGTGAACGTCTAAGTTACCATTTCCTTAAGACGGTTCACCCGCTTGTTACCATATACCAGTTTTAGCCGTTTTCTTAAGCTAACATTGATGACAACATTCCATCCAAGACAAGTATAAACCACCAAATCAACTAATAATTAATAGTTAGGTTCTCCATTAGATCTAAGCAAACACAAGAAAAATCTAGCCTAGCATGTTAATTGAAAGACAAGCATAAGATATGATTAACCAACACATAGACATATTGATTAATTTAAGTGAGGACTTATCTTTAATTGAACATGAAGGATTCAAGGGTGAAAAACCCTTGAAAACACAGCCAAATTCGTCTCTAGGGTTTTTCCCAAACTTGCACCCAAAGTTCCACACTAATGAATGAAAAATAGAAAAGTATATATAGATTTTACATTCTGACGGCGTCAGGTTATGGGTTCTGACGCCGTCAACTCGCCGCCATTAGGGTTCTCGGATGGCCTAGATCTACTTCTGACGCCGTCACTTGTAAATTAGCTCTGGGCCGTCAATCTTTAGGATTACACCTGACGGCCTACTTCCTCTAACACCTAACGCCGTCAGGTGTAAAAATCTTGTTTTCTTCATAGGGCGTCTAGTGTATTCTGATTCTACTCATTTGTCAACGTTGGCTGACAGCGTCACCTTGTGACTCTGACGCCGTTAGGAAGGTTTTCCAGCTTCTTTTGAGACTTTGTCATTTTCTTCACTTTTATGCTCGAAAAACGTCCAAATTTGCATGTTTTCCAGAATTCTTCTCAAAAGTACCTAAAATGACAAAAGGAACGATTTAGGGCAATATTTGATCACATTTACTCGAATTAGGGCTTAAATGACCCCTTAAAACGGGTACACTTTTCGTCTCATGAGTATCCAACCTACACAACCTTCCTATATGCCTTATTCCGAACAGTACTGGGGATTAGATAAAAGCAACCTGGAAGATGAGAGAATATATGCTGAATCGGAAGTTCTATTTCATAAAAGGATAGTAAGGTTGATGGATATCTCTTTAGAAGAATGGCTTGAACTTAAATATGGTGATCCTGAATTTTCTCCTATGGATGATGTTAAGCGCATAGTGACCTCATGGTTGACATGGTTTTAAAGAGCAATTCAATGAGTTCATGGATATGAGGAAGAAGATGATGAGAAATACTAGCTTTGACGTTAACTACGATCCTAACGATGTTGATTTTTCGGATTGGTTAGCTAGTAAATTCAATAACCATAAAACCATAGATCGCGCCACTAAAGATGCACTATGGATTTATTGGATGAGAGGTGAAGATGAAGAAGTTGAAACCGATAATGAGTCATCGTGCGATAATTCCACTATTAAGGATGGCATTGAGGAATTGTTTAGCATCGACACAGACATATTTGACTACGAGACGCCTTTATGCAAACAATTCAAGGAATTCAATTATCTTCTTCAAATTGACACTGATGTGCTTACTGGAGACTTACCAGGGTTCAAAACTTTTGAGGAATTCAAAAATACCTGGTACTATGAATGGAACGATCAAATACCATGGGTTTGGGATAAATCATGGCAATATGGGCATATTAATCACACTTGCAAATTTTTTCGTTTCAAGAATGGGAGTAGCGAATGGCCAACTTGTGATTGGAAAAATGATGGAACCTGTAATGGGGGAAGTAAAATTGGTATGAGACGAGTTGGTAAGGATGTTTACTTCGAAGACTACGATTGGTATGATCAAGTTGAAGACTGCCCACGTAGGGCAGAAGCTTTACAAGAAAAAGGTAGAATCGAGTACTTAAAGGAACTAAGAGGAGCATCGAATACTACTTTCTGGGAATGGGTGCATAGAGAATTTGATGATTACACAAGGCTCGATCGACGATTACAATGGGAATTAAAAAGAAAATGGGACGAAATCCAAGATTATCATCAATCCATCAATTGTGAAAATTATTACTATCCTCATGATGATAATATGGATGAGTCACAAAGAGAATTAATGGAAGAACTTGATGACTACTTGAATACGGATGATTATTCTAAATTTGTTGATAAAGACGAAGAAGAGCTCATCAAAAGAAAATGTCGACTACTTGGGATCAATTATAACAACCCGCCTATGATAATTTCTGAAAAATTCAAAGTCATCAAATACTCTTTGGGACCATATGAAGATTATGTTGCGATTAAGACCAAAGAATATATTAGATTAAGTCGATCAGAAGCAAATGTTGCGGAGCTATATGGTAACATCTTTTACATGAAGGACGAGGGGTGGCACGTAACAAAAAAAAAAAAAAATAGGAGCTGAACGTGAGTCTAACTTGAAGACTCTGGAATAAAGACAAGTGCTGACCGGGAGACAACCCGGATTTTTATCTTATTTTTCTGTTTGTGTCGAGACAGTCAGACCTGCAGAAGATGTGGCGCATCCCCATCACAGGATGCGGCGTATCAACTGCACATGTCATATCCATTTTATTTTTCTGCATTTTTATTTTCTTTTAAACTTTCTGTCAGTTTATTTAATGCGGCGCATCCCTGTTTAAGGATGCGACACATTTATTTTCTGATTCGTATAAATTCCAGGCTCGATACGGCGCATCCTCTTCCATAGGATGCGGCGTATCGACTGACCTGATTATTTACAGTTTTTAATTTTTAGGTTTATTTTTACTAACTACTAATAAATTATGCAAGTTTGAACCTTCTTAACTCAGGTGTGTTAAAGTTTTGGTGGTATAATAGATTCCTGTACTTTCTGTGGAAACATCATTCATTGAGCCTTAACGTTTCTCATCCACAAGAAAGTAGATTTTGCTCATAAACGCATAATGGAGGATCATATCGAGCAAATCTCAGGGGAGTTTCTACGTTCTAATTCTTTTATTTTCCCGTTTTTATCTTTCAATACAAACAACGAGGACGTTGTTTAACTTAAGTGGGGGGATGGTGAATTAGAACGCTTACTTGTCCCAAACTTTTCAAAATATGCTTAAAATTGCGATTAATATATCAAAATTTAAAAATTTTTAGCATGTTTTTGTTTAAAGTCTAAATTACATAACTGCACACATAACCTTATTTTTCCAAAAATTAAAAACTTTAGTGTGCCGGTGACTTGTAAACTTTAGAACTTGGCTTGTATACTATTCGAGACCACCATAATGAGTATTATCGATATAATTGGAGTGACTTGTCAAAATTGGTAAATTTCTAGGATTACACCCAAAAAGCCTATACATGTTATGTGATATTAACTAACTACACTGGTTAGTTAACCCCCGTATAAACCCTTTTGTTTACTCGCACTTTTAGAGTAAGATACCTCTAGAAAAACCCTCAGAGCCATTCCTTTCGTTTCTTATACCTTTGTTAAAATGTTTCGTTACACCCTTACACCTTAGCCTATTCTATAGATTAAAGTCCGTGGTTAGTTACTTTAGACAAAGTGTGTTTCCTTACATTAACTGTGTTCGCGTTCGTAATTCATTATCTTTGGTTAGGTCGGGAAATTGCACAATGCAATTGGAGTGAAAATACATATTGTATAATTTTTAGTTTATTTTTCGTGTGTTTACTACTTTCACTATTACAGTTATTTCTGAAAGTTATGGTAAGTAAGGAAAAATTATCCGGAAAAATCGTGACAGAAAAAGTTGTGAAATTTTACACATCTATGTTAGTATAAAAAAATCAAAAAAATAGAAAAGAAAAAGAAAGAAAAAAAAGTTGGAAGTTTGTTTTAACCAACTTATGTAAAGTTTTGTNCATTATCTTTGGTTAGGTCGGGAAATTGCACAATGCAATTGGAGTGAAAATACATATTGTATAATTTTTAGTTTATTTTTCGTGTGTTTACTACTTTCACTATTACAGTTATTTCTGAAAGTTATGGTAAGTAAGGAAAAATTATCCGGAAAAATCGTGACAGAAAAAGTTGTGAAATTTTACACATCTATGTTAGTATAAAAAAATCAAAAAAATAGAAAAGAAAAAGAAAGAAAAAAAAGTTGGAAGTTTGTTTTAACCAACTTATGTAAAGTTTTGTATTAAGTGGAAGATATCTCCACTATATGTTGTCGTACTATATTTATGGATTGCATGGGAGTTGGCCGTTATGGGAACGCCAACTAAGGTTTATTCTTTGTTTAAGATATTATTGAGTTTAATTCGTGTCTACCTAAAGCGTGAGTTACAAGAGTCAAAAGCGTGAGTTATTCAATGATATGAGTCTTATTCATAGGATGGTTGGGAAAGTAATTAACCACACTTAGGATTCTAATCTATTTGTTTGTTTATTTTTATTTTACACCAATTTATATCCTAAATGTTATCTTTACCCAACCGTATTGTTATATTCGTTGTTAGCTTTCGAGCATCCGGATATGATGATGGCTTAGTGAAAATGTTAAATGTATGAATAAGCTAGTGACCATCCGAGTATTAGATTAATTGACTAACGCACTAGCGATCTAGTGTGTGACTTGGTGACCATCCGTTATGCAAATAACGCGCCAGCGATCCAAGAAGTGCACTAGTGACCATCCGTTTGTTGAAGCGTCGAAGACTCGCGCCAACGATCTACTAAGTTTATGCAGGAAATGTTTGAACGAAGCTAGGTTCAACCCTTAAGCCTCAAAACCCTATTTACCGCTTTAGACTTGTTACTCCTTGGCTTTAGTGGGGGAGATGCGTATGCTTGCCAAGCTTATGATAGGATATTCGTCACGACTAAGCAACTAAATGATTTAGAATTGTTTTGATATTGAAAATCTATTTTGTTTCTACTTCGTTAAGTGTTTGGTTGTGTGATTATGATGAAACGAATATATGCTTAATTATTAAAAATAAATCCTAATACCTTTTAGGATACATTTTCATAACTTTTAATCTAAGGTTTACTTGAGGACAAGTAAAGTTCAAGTGGGAGGATATTTGATGACATCAAATATGTACATATTATTGTCATCATTTATCCTATTTATTTGACTTGTTTTATTACATTATCTATGAGAATCGATAGTTAATTGTTTACTTTAGTAATTCTTAGGTAAAAACAAGCAATTGGTGAAACTTGGCGATTTTGGACGAATTATGGAGCAAAACAAGCAAGATGTCAAAAGTCTACTGAAATCCAGAAGATGCGCCGTATCTCTATCAACAGATACACCGCAATATCATACTTAGATGAATTCGAAGACCATTGCCTGACTTTGAAGAATGCGCCGCATGAAATTCTATCATATGCCGCATATGAAACTTTGGTCAACGAAGAAGATCAAGCTTGTTCTACTCCAGATACGCCGCATTATACATTTGACATATGGCGTATCACTATCAAGACTTCACCAGAAATAATCCAAGACACTGAAGGACATGCGCCGCATAAAAGATCAAGATATGCCGCATCTAAAGACGGTGTACGAATATTCCAGAATATATTAATCTTGGACCCCACGCGAAGTTAAGTACATGCGCCGCATCTACCTATGTCATGCGCCGCATCGTACCCTCTAACATAAACTATAAATACCCCAAGACATATACGAATTTTGTGTGCAACAAAACCCTAAGGAGACAAATTCAGTCGAACAAGCCTCACAAGACACACCCCAAACAAAGATATTAGAGCTGTAAGAAGGTCCTGCATGTATTTAATTCATTAAGTAGTTTTGTTTTATTTTAATAGTACGCTTTATTCATCAGGATTGATGGGCTTGTGGCCACCATACTGCTCCCCTCAAAATTGCTTTCCCATCAATTAAAGTTTATACGATGATGTTTTTGGTGACTTATATTAGTGCATTGATAACCTCTGTGTCTAGCTGAGCCTGCAGGCTGCCATACCTGTTCCTCGCCTATTTAGCTGATGTCTTTGGATAAATAGGATAGACATAAGTGATCATTAAGGGTTTACTTGCCGATATTATGAGATCCAATGAGAGAGATTAGATTACGATACGCTTCATATAAAACTAGCAATAAAACCAGTGACAAGCTGCTTAACTATCAGGTGATGCCTTCTTCTGCTTCTATTATCTATCTGTGTACGTGTTGTTATTCGTTGATTCGTGCTCATTAGTTTAATTTACTGTTTAATAAAAACAAACTGTGCCAGTATCGCAGGCTGAACCCCCCTTTCGTTAGATTAGACTGTAAAACTAACTTAGATATTAAAATACCGATTAGGTTGACTAGATAATACGTTCCACTCTTAGTGATCGACACTCTACTTACCATTATATTCATACTGACCGGGTACACTGCTCGTTAAGTGATGAAGCGAAAAGTGTACCGCTTTTAGGGGGTCATTTAAGCCATAATCCGTAATTATTTGATCAAATATTGCCCTAAATCGTTTCTTTTGTCATTTTAGGTACTTTGGAGAGGAAATCTGGAAAAGAAGCTATTTTGGACGTTTTTGGAGCATAAAAGTGAAAAAACCGACAAAGTCTCAAAATATGCTGGAAACAGTACCTGACGGCGTCACGTTCTGCTGTGTGACGGCGTCACGCTTTGACAAAGAGATGGATACGAATTTTACACGAGACGCCCTAGAGAATTTTTGTGACGGCGTCACGCTTTGTGACGCCTAGACCGTCATGTTATGTGGTAAAGGGAGACGGCCTGGAAGAATTATAAGGGGACGGCGTCAGAAGTGGATCTGAGCAATCCGAATTATAGTTTGGCGGCGAGGTGACGGCGTCACGCACTAGAACGTGACGCCATCAACTTGTAAAATCTATATATACTTTTCTAATTTTCATTCATTAGTGTGAAACTTTTGGGAAAAACCCTAGCTCGTATTCTACAGTATTTTTAAGGGTTTTTCACCCTTGAAACCTTGATGTTCAATTAAAGATAAGTCTTCTTTCAAATCAATCAATATGTCTATGTGTTGTTTGATTATATCTTACGCTTGTCTTTCAATTAACATGCTAGGCTAGGTCTTTATTGTATTTGCTTAGATCTAATGAAACCTAGCTATTGATTATATGTTGTTGGTTTGCTTGTGATTATTGTGGTTGGGTGAAGTCGATGTTAGGCTTAAGAAAACTGGCTAACCTCCTATACGGTAACTTGCTTGAACGTCTTAAAAAACATGAATCGGATCTGTACTACAATTATTTGGTTGTATTTAATGCATGAGCGAATTCTGATGATCCCATGTTAGGAGCTTATATCGGCTCGACATAGGAGTGAAGTAGGAGCTTATAGAGTTAGGGAAGATCGTACACGGCCCTACGAATGGTTTAAAGGAATACAACCCGTCATCCACATAATCACAACAAACCAATTAACATATAAAAGATAGCTAGGGAGTAAGGAAATCTAAGTAAACACACATTTCTCATTTATAAGTTTCACAACCACTTTAATTTTCTTGTTATTTAATTTTATTTGCAAAAGTAGATATTTGGGTTAGTTGGCTAGCAACTAATTCTGCCCACTCCTTCCAAAACCGAGATTTTTACTTGCTTTCATAAAACATAAAAATACAAAAAGAATCATCCCTCAACCCTTAGACCTAATTAGAGTAGCTTTTCAAGCCTAACAACACTATTCCCCGAGAGAACGATCAATCCCCCGGTACTTGCCACTTCACTATACTACATCGGTCAGGTACACTGCCTGATGGGGGTTGTAAGCTTCTCAAGATCCCTTGAGAGGTAAAACCTAAGTGCATAGGTTGCAAAACCCACGCATCAAGTTTTTGGCGTCACTGCTGGGGAATAGTTATTGTTTAGGTTGAAAATTTTATTTTTACTTAGGTCTACTCATTAGAATCCTTTCTAGTGAGATTTTTATTTTTATTTTTCTAGATTTTTTTAGTCTATCTTTTTCTTTGTGCCCTTTGTTTGTAAAACCATTTTCATTTGTCACTATGGCGGATGAAATTCCATTTAGATCATTGACAATGGAGGAACAAGTATATTTCACCAATAGATTTGCTTCCTATCATTCCGATGAATTTTTGCGTGATCTTAGTGACATCCAAGAGGAGTTGGGGGTAAAGTTAGATGGGTTTGATAAATTCTATGCATGTGTGATTTCTATTAGATGGTCATTATTAAGATTTATTCCTTTTAGTGAGACCCGTTGGATGAATTTTGAGGAAAGTTCCCTAACAATGACCCATAAGTACAACGAATTGGTGGATTCGTATGAGCAAGATGACCTAGTTTCTAAGAACATGAACTTGGAATCAAACCAAGATTCTGAGATGGTTAGAGTTGAGCCACCTAGCTGCATTTCATGGTTAGGCCCTACCATAATACAAGATGAACACATAGGTGATATTGATGTGATGGAGGATTTAGCTGAACATGATCACATTGATCAAAAAGACCTAGGTTTTATGATCGATGAAGATGAATCTCAAGAAACACATGATGAATCTTTTGGGCAATTTGAATATAGCAGTCAGAATATTAAGGATGATCCTTATGATTCGGATATAGAAGTTGAGATGCCTAGAGAAGCACTTGAGATACTAGGGAAAATGCTTAGGATAGATTCTACTAAAACACATGATGAGGATATAGGTGATCTTGACACGAGGAATGATGAGGTAAATGACATAAGCCCACCAAGTACCCCCTAATTCCTACCATCATTTGAGGCACCCACACCGCCCGTGACTTACCCGGAAGAAGTAGAAGAGACTTCAGGAACCTCAATAGAGTTAGAGCCCTTGGACCAAACACAACTAGAAGAAATAGGTTTGAATACTTGTAGTTTCTTTTAGTTCTATGGAAGTTCCTAGTTTTGATGAACCGGAGCCTCAACAAAAACCGTTACCTAATCTTCCATCCTTAGATGTGAATTTAGGAATTGAAAAAGGTCCCGATCCACCCATCAAACCATATAGTACGGGTAATTTTACGTTGGAGGTAGTTGACTTTAAGCCTTGTAGAGAGGAAGCT
>LBNU01019473.1:53769-73124 GCA_014162995.1 Artemisia annua
GTTTTACTGAAAACTTTTGAATTGTTGTCACTGAATTACCAGTTTTATATACAACATTTTGAAATTCTTTAAGCTTATGTTCCAATTCAACAATCTCATCTACGCATGACTTAACTTTTTCTCTGGTTTTGCGTTTATGTTCTGCGAACTCAGCTTGACAATTTGACAACTCATTTTTAGTTTGTAAAATGACTGCTTCAAGTTGTGCAATTTGTTGTTTGTGTTCAAACGCTTGTTTTTCCAATTCAAAAGCTAAGTTATTTTTAGACTCCATAATTTTAGCAATTTGATGTTCTAACTCTTTTTCATGAAGAGAAGATTTTTGAAAAGCAATTTCAAAGCCTTTTTCTCGTTGAACCAGTTTTTCCGCGTTTGCCAGTTGAAATTTATAGCACTCAATATCCCTAGTTAATAATGCATTTTTCTCTTTCAATCTAGCATTAAGCTCTTGCCATTTAATATTTTGAGATTGACTAGTCATGAGAAGGGACTGAAGTTCTGAATCTGGACCAGACGAAGGATCAAGTTGTACAACGTGAGCATTGTTATCATTGACAGTTTCGTTATCCGAATCATCAAATGTGACCACTGGGTTAATTTGATAATCATCAAATATAACTTTTGTGTGCATTTGAGTATTCGTGTGTGTAGATAACAATGAATCATTTTGAACGCCTTGTTCCTTGTCAGATGCAGATGCAGATGGGGAGGCAATTTCATGTATGAGGCATGAGTTAAGATCAGTTACCTGAGAAAGACCATCAGAGTCATAGACTGGGCCCGAGTCACTTATGTGGAGTTCATGCATGTTTGCCATGAGCATAACAGCAGCTTCCAGATCTTCCATGTCATCATCGAAATGTGCATTAGCCATGAAGCTGTTGTCATTGGCATTCGTATTGTTGCAGGCTTCATCTTTGAGAGCAATGAGTAATGCCTGCTTGTGATACTTACTGCCTTGAGTTCGTGGTGATGGACATGCAGTTGCCAAGTGACCTATTCCATTGCAGTTATAGCATCTGATGACTGTGTTCCCTGATTCAGTATTCCCTGTATCAACAATTTCTGCCTTTTTTTGAGGGACACCACCATTGTTCCTGAATCCTCCATTGTTGTTAAACCGTTGTCCAGAATTGGAGTTACCCATATAACCACCCGATCCAAATCTACCACTGTTACGATTCTGAATTTCAACGCGACCATCGTGAATGACAGCTTGATTCCTTGTGTTTGAAGATGTACGAAGACGATTGTTGGACTTATTTGAGAATTTGCTGAAAGCTCGAGCAATGAGTGCAATTCCTTGGTTGAGACTGTTAAAGTCCTCATCATCATCGTCATCATTAGCAGTATGTTGTGAAGACAAGGTGTCATTGTTGTCATATGAGGCAAATTGATTTGCAGGAGGGTGCATTGTGGAATCATAAGATGAATACTGAGATGGGTTGTTGAGATAAGCCTGTTCTGGATGATAAACATTCTGTTGTAATGGTGAAGACGGAACATGTGATTGAGCAACAAGCGCCAAAGAGTTTGTAGGTGGGGGCTGTGAGTAATGTCCTCTGAGAGCGCGATCGTTGTCTACTTCATGTTGATGATGTTTCAGATAGTCATACAACAAACCATATGGTGTCTCATGAAGGTTCTTTGCTTGTTGAACAAATGTCACATACTTCTGCCAATCAGGACCGAGACATCATAAGAACTTCGTGTTTATAGCAATCTTTGGTAAGATGATATTGTGTCTGTCGAGGTCATTAATGATGTTCGTGAAGTGGTGATAATATGACTCAAGTGATTCCATTGGCTCAATCATGAAATGTGTGTATTCCATGTAAAGTTTTGACTCCATGTCCTCCTGATTCAATTGAGTACCTTCCATTAGGAGATGAACATGTTCCCACATAGCCTTAGCTGTTTTCTGAGCATCAACACTGCGAAAGATTGGATTAGGTATGCCTTGAAGAATGTAAATCATAGCATATTCATCTGCTTCTTTGTGAAGTATTTGTTCAGCAGTAAGTTGAGCATCAGTAAGAGGTCTGTGTGAATCCGGTATGGGTGGGTTAGCATTAGGATTACCAGGGACAAAGTTAGTCGGTGTTACAAATGGACCTTCAGTGATAACTTGTCTCATGTATTTGCCATGTGGTTTCTTGAGTTCAAGAAATCTTAGGAATCGACTTGACCACTGAACATAATTACCGGGTGTGAGCATTGGTGGTGTGTCAAGTGAACCTGCTTCATGTCTTGATTGTTGAGTAGTGATGACTTCACACATTTGGTCAAACCAATGAGTTTGTTTCGACGGTTGAGTGATTTGTTGCATTGGAAATGGTGGAGGTTGAGGCAGTTGTTGATGTTGATGCATCATGACATGTTGTTGAGAGACCATTTGATGATATGGATATGATTGTTGAGGTTGTTGTTGTTGATATTGTTGTTGTTGTTGATGAAACAATTGTGTTTGATGATAGGGTTGCTGATGATGAAAGTTGTAGTACGGTGGTCGAGACATGATGAAAGACTTGTGTGTAAATGGATCTTGTAGAAGGTATAAGTGTTATGCCAATTCTCAAAAACTTTCCCAAGTGTGTTCTTGAAACTTTGTTGAAGAATATCTCGAAAAACAGTCTAAGTCCAAAGATCTCGAAAGTTCTTCTTCTAGCGATTGATACCACTTGTTAGGTCACCATATTGTAAACACAAGTATAAAAATAAGATGAGAAATAGAGTTTGGTTGATTAGATCAATATGAAAGGTAAAATTGCAAGAGTTTACTTAAGATAATGAAATAACCAACAAGAAATATGAAATACAGTGAGTCCTATTTATAGGCGAAGAGTAGGGCAACATTCCTCTCTTCCCTATCTTCTCTAAACGTGGGCTTCTAGGCCCATGGCCCATTGGATGCTTATTGGACTCTAAACGTTTAAACATAAGTAAACAACTATAATAGCAACCTATTACATATACTGAAATAACCGAGACTTGATAAATGTTGATAAACTTAGATCCTAACAATGTTCAAGGCATTCATCATCAGTTGGGAGAACACTAATTAGGGGAGAGTGAAAAATCTGTGTTAATCCCTAATTAGATGTACTCACATTGCTCTTCAGCAAGTTGATTCTCACAAGATACATCTGAGCTAGTTTATTTCTTCTAACAAGATTTCAAGAATATGTGCGTAAAATGTGTTGCTGATTCTGAGGTATCAAAACCAGCAAGGGGGAAGGAGACATATATCGGAACGCACAACGAGTACACATGATGAGCTTTATACTTCATCTTAATTGAAGTTATTCCGGGAAGACAAAGGTCATAACCGCAGAGAAAATCAGTGTTTTAACTTGTTCTTTTGCTGTATTATTCCAACTACGTGGGGGAAGAGATGTAAGAAACAGTTTCTGATGACAAAAGACGTACACAATTAGTTGTGTGTGTACTTCGGGTTTCTGAGCTTCATATAATGAGACTGATTACATCATTTCTACTACTTGGGGGGAAGTGGTCTCTGGATACGTTTTGGTATGCTTTACTTTAGCCTTCAGTAGGAAGAAAGATGAGAAGAACTATTCAAGCGTGATATGATACGTTGCTGATCGATCAAAGCTTCAAAGTGAGAAGGCTCAAGTTTAGACAACTATTCAGGAGCCTCAAAAGCTTTGGTGGAAAAGGTTTAAGAGATGTTGACTACTGACTTCTACAACGTTTAGACTGATATCCTCTTTTCGGTATTGAGGTCAACATCCTCTTAAACTGAATAATATCCTTCGTACATATGTATTTTATCAAAATGTAAATAGTAAAATATAAAACCAACAAAAACCATAAAAATCAGAAAAATAGAAAAGACCAAAAATAGTTTTTCAAGGCATGTCTTCTGGTATCGATAACATTTACGGTCCTAGAATTGTCATTCAACAATGACACGGGTCTTTAAATGAAGTTCGAATAGAAGTTCAAAAAGTTTTTCAAAACATGCCGAAATGGCTTGCAGTTATTTCAGACTATAATCCGGATTTAAACTTATGGCTTGCTATTACTTCAGATAGCAACCCGGTTTTCAAAATGAGAAAACACGTCGCCAAAAAGACGGTTGTTCCTAGCAAAGGGTGCCGTTCATCCGAGCGTGAATTACTTTCTATTCATGCACCCTCAATTTGATGTACGCTTCAGTGCGTCATTTCTTGTATAAGGAGAAATTTTCTTTTTATCGCCAATACTTTTCCATCTATGATTTTTCAGGAAAGTATTTGTGCAAAACTTGGTGGTACCATGAAATTGTTTGGAAATCATTCAGAATTCAATTTTTCATAAAATTTATCACTCAATCAATGACATCAAAATTTTCAATTTTAACATGGGTCATTGATTGAGGGGAGAGTGATTTCAAAATTTTATGTATCATCAAAACTCGCCACTTTGTACATATCAAGCAGCTTTGAAATGGGATGGATATGTGTTAATACATGATTTTTTCATGAGTTTCTCGTTAAACTCCAAATCATTTAAAAACTCATCTGCTCTGACACATAACTGTCCCCCTCATAGATTGAGGGGGAGCTCAAAAATGTTCCAACTATCAGAAGTGATTAAACCTAACCACGTTTTCTTCCAAAAAGCTTTCTAACTTATTTAAATCAATTGAGATCCAAAATCTCAAAAGATTTGATATTTTTGATCAGGGGAGAGAATGTGATTTAAATAAGAAATCTGATAAATGTGATCTTTTGGACTCAATAATAGGCTCCCTCATATGTGCTAAACTCTTTCATAAAATTGAAGCACATATTAAGGGGGAGCGAAAGGCGTATTATGGCAATTGTGGAAAAATACCAAAGACCGACCATTTTACTTTATGTAATGGAGTTATAAGGTTGATAAGGTTAGGTATAGTTCCCATGATCCAGCCAGAACCGGAGGGATCTTCCCAGGGATAATCCTCTAGTTAGAGTAGAAGTCCTTAGGTATGATTGAAAAAAAGGAGAAAAGTGAGAAAGGGAAGAGTGCTGACTGAGATAGAGCTAGGACTAGAACAAACCCAACAAGGTTCTAGTGATGAAGTCTCGGTAAGCACTGAAGGGGTTGAAGAATTAAAAAGAAACGAAATAAGAAAGGGTGAAAAGAAATAGCCCTCCATTTATTCAACCTTAGGGCAGAAACTGGGTTCAATTCATATGCTACTGGTGGTTACTAAGGTAACACCGGTATTGAAGACAAGACATCATGGATCCAGTGACGCACTGCACTAAACTTCCTAGCCACTCAAGTTCTCATAAAAGGACTTGTTTCATTCTCACGGGGAACCCTGTGCAATGTATCGACCGCTCATTGCGAGCCATGTTGATACTAAAACAGGAGACGCCTCCCCAGTCTCCAGGAGCGGATCAAAATGCACTATTGAGTCTAGAGCCAAGAGATCATCCATATATCTCATTAGGACACATTTACAATATGCTTACTGTTTCACACAATGTGGAAAGTAAGATAATATATTTAGAGTCCTACGCATTATCCTTGTGGTATTGCCAGAACATCTGAGTGATATGCAATTACTCACAATGACGATGGAAATCCTTCTAGAGCGAACATCTTTCAAGCTCTTGGTAGGTGACATGTGAGATCCGGCTTGGATCAATGATCAAGTGACAACTGGAAAGCAATAATGGGGCGATTCAATCTTGAATCAAGCTTGTTCCAGGATATGGATTGACGGATGCTTTTGTAAGACCTTTCAATGTGCTAACCTACTTTCTTTCAAGCACATTGATTGGGTATTCTTTCTTAAACAAAAGTATTTTTGATGGAAATGTGATTCAAATTACAAAACTCTCGTCGTGTCTAAAAATGTTTATTAAGTGACACCCGAGTGATTTATATAAATCAAATTTCTCATCAATCAGTGAATCTCAATTCACCGATTCTCTCTATCGTGCTGTCTGCTTTGAGACGTTCCGGTAAGAGAACATGCTTAGTTTGATGATTCCGAAGTGGATTCTTTGGAAGATTCATTACTACAAGCTGGAAATTCCTGTTAAGGAGAATTTTCTTTAAAAGAGATTCTATCTGATCATAGGTCGGTTGTCACAAAACCGGAGGGTAGTACGTCCTCGCAGAACGAATGACAAAGCCATATTCGTTCTCTATCTTTATTGATAACTGTTTTATTTCAGGAACATATAAAGATGGTGATGGTGATACCCAATTCCAGCTGAATCGTGTCATTCCATACCTCATGCTCACACTGCCAACTCATTATGAATGAAGATCATTAATGACGAGAGACTCGCAACAATGAAAGTTGAAGAGACTAACAACAACGTTTCCACAACTCTGATGAAAAGTCTCCTAATCCAGAAGAGTGTGAGCATGACGGTTCAAAAGTCACTATTCCACATGAAGGCAATACAACAATGGATGAGCTTGGAGATTTACGGTGGCTGATGATCTCAAAGAAAGCTCAAAGATCACACATACCAAAGGAACCTCAAATCACATGATCATTGCTTGAAGTACAAAGTGTGCTGAACATGAAGAATCAATACAACGAGCTACAAGATCACAAGAATGCTTGATGACAAAGATCTTAATCTTCAAAGGTGACCTCGCTTAGGGGGAGATTGTTAGGAATACAAATATTCCTATTAAAGACTCGGTCACCACAAGAATGTAATAGCATAGATATAGCTCGTAGTTACATTATTATTTGTTTATATTAGTATAGATATAGTATCACCGTGGAGGACGGACGGGTCGTTACCCACTGTACACCCGATCCACAGCCCGCAGTAGGGCGTATATTGTAATTGTATATATACCTTTTCCATGTCATTTGGAAAGGTTGGTTATTTCATTCAATACACACACACTAAGTGTATTTTCTCTCAAGAAACTTCCCCTCTCTAGTTTACTCTCTCACTCTAACTCTAACCATGGTATTCATCTTCTTTCATAATCCAGTATATGTAATATAACTAGAATACATTTGGTGAGATGAAGATGTTGATATTCTATTCCCCAAATGGACAACCTTGAAGAAGGTCGAGTCTACAGTCTGCTCTACATTTTCTGCTGCGTGTTAGAAGACTAAAGACGATACGCATTTAGTTATCAAAAGACTTCTTCATGTTCAAGGCATTCATCATCAGTTGGGAGAGCACTAACTAGGGGAGAGTGAAAAGTCTGTGTTAATCCCTAATTAGATGTGCTCACATTGCTCTTCGGCAAGTTGATTCTCACAGGATACATTTGGGCTAATTAGGTTCTTCTCACAAGATTACATGTATATGTGCGTAAAAGGTGTTGCTGATTCTGAGGTATCAAAACCAGCAAGGGGGAAGGAGACATACATCGGAACGCACAACGAGTACACGTGATGAGCTTTATACTTCTACTTAATTGGAGTTATTCCGGGAAGACAAATGTCATAACCGCAGAGAAGATCAGTGTGTTAACTCGTTCTTTTGGTGTATTATTCCAACTACGTGGGGGAGGAGATGTAAGAAACAGTTTCTGATGATAAAAGACGTATACAATTGATTGTGTGTGTACTTCGGGTTTCTGAGCTTCATATAATGAGACTGATTGCATCATTTCAACTACTTGGGGGGAAGTAGTCTCTGGATACTTCTTGGTATGCATTACTTCAGCCTTCAGCGGGAAGAAAGATGAGAAGAACTAGGCAAGCGTGAGATGATATGTTGCGGATCTATCAAAGCTTCACATTAACAAGGCTCAAGTCCAGACGATTATTCAGGAGCCTCGAAAGCTTTGGTGGCGAAAGCTCAAAAAGATGTTGACAAGGATATGGGTGATGATGAAGAGGATGAAGCTGATATGACATTATTGGTTGACATACGTAATCTCAAGAAATGTTGTTTTCAAAACTAGTAATGCAAATGATACAGATCTTAATGACCTGATCAAGGCAACAAATGATAGTCGAAACTTCCTTTAACCACCTCCAAATCCGGTTAATCAACCCGGTAATGAAGAGGAAAAGGATGTCATCAACTCACTCTACACCTCCAACAGCACATACAACATCTATTGAGCTTGCAGCTTGCAGTTATGGCTTCTAAGCACAACAATTTAGGACCCGCAACTAACCGTCTAAATTGTTCTGATCATTTAGCTGTACCACCACCCACATTGTCGTCAAATATTGGAAATTTTCTTGATTATATGTTGATATGTGTCTAATTACACATATCTTTTACCTTATTTAACGGACCAAAAAGACCAAAAACCGATCAATAAATGCCAAATATATGTGTTTTTGTTTTTTTGATTGTGCAGGTACGAATATTTTGAAAAGTGGAAAAAAAATTAAAGAAAACCCGACAAAACGAGCACGAGATTTGGATAGAGCACGAGATTATGAGTCCAACGGAACGGGATGAATTAGTGCAGCCCGAAGAAAAGCAAAAGGCCAATAACCGGCCTTGAGCAAATGAAGATTAAATGACAAATTCGGACCATAATAGAGCCCAACCCAAATGAAATTAACACATGCTTGACCACGTCAAACTTACTAGTCCAAGGGTGATCATGACAGGTGTCCAATTCTTGCACACGAAGCTAATTTGAATGGTGGATATTGACTAGGTTTTTGGAGTTGAGACTATATATAACATCTTTATGTCCCAAGGTGGAGTCGGTTCTTCATCCAAGTATTAATTAGCCGCCACTCATTTTTATTGTTTTGAAAAATCACGTTTAGGAATAGAATTTATTAAGTACTCACTTAGTAGTTAATTAATTAATTTCTCAACTTAAATTTGTGTTCTGTATTGTACTAAACATTTCAAATTCAATGGTTTGGCTTCTTGTTTATTATATTTAAATCTCTTTGTTTCTTTTTGCCTAATACATGACGTGATCTTATCTTTTTTTTGCATTTTATTTATTTATCTTTAACAAATCACTTTTATTTAATTTTGAACTTTATTTTTAGCCTAAGCTTAATGTTTAAAATCCATCTGTTTGTTTTCTAAAACTGTTTTCGACATCTTTCGTTTCTTTCTTTTCACTTCATCTATACCAGATTCTCAATATAGCATTTGGAATCATTTGGAAAGATTCAGGAATCATAGGTAATTAGTGGGTGATTAAGAGGTTATTCTATTGGGTTTAATCATGGAGTTTAAGGAGATGGGTTTTGGAGTAATAGATGGTCTCATTTCATCAAGCGGGTTCTATTTTCTTACTCTTCTTATTCCTTAGCAGCTTTAGTTTAAATTATTAGTTTAGAAGTAGAGTAGGAGTAGAGAAAATTTCAACAAGGTTTTCATGTTAATTATATTTTTACGTAGTCATTTTAGTCTTTCATTTTTTCTGTTACGAGCCGACAATCACAGACAACACCCAAATTAATTTTTGTTGCATTTCTATTTAGTTAGCTATGTAGAAGTTTTTAATTTCCCGTAGGTGGGGTTGTGGGGGTCGGTTCCCTTCTTTTAAACAGCATATTTTGGCAATTTTATTTTAGTTTTGTTTTAATTACTAAACACTGATTGATTAATCATTATAGTTTTTGTTTCATTTTTTGTGTCCAATGCTACTCGAGATGTTGGTATCTCATATTTGTTTTGTGTTGAAATCTAGTTAATGGTTTTTAAATTTTTGTTTTGTTCTTAACGTCAGATGCTAAAAGGTTCTAGTTGGTCATTGTATTTTTGTTTTGCCAATTTAGAGTAAAATCAATTTTTTTTGTTCTACATTGAATCATAGTTTTTAATATAGTTATTGAAGGGTAATTAGCATATGTGATTGGTGGGATCGTTATTATCTCCGGGTCATACCGAGCTAATTTCGGGTTTCATCTTATCCTTTAGCTTTTTGTTTATTTATGTTTAGCTTTCTTGTTTTACATGCTTAATTGTTGCTTATTAGTTTACATTTTATAATTTCTCGTTTTTAGATTAAGTTTAGTATAATTGTGCTTTACGTTATTCTTTTGTATGCTTTATTTATTGCTTTCTAGTGTAAAATTACTATTCCTTGTCTTCTATATCATTATATCTATTCACTATTCACATCACCCGATCACGAACAAGATTCGATTCACCATTTCATACCTCGCTGGGACATAACGACCCNGAAACTCTTGCACTTTCATCTTTCATATTGATTTAATCAACCAAACTCTGTTCTCATCTTGTTTCTACCAAAACCTATACTTGTGTTTACAATATGGTGACCTAACAATTGGTATCAATCGCTAGAAGAAGGTGCAAACTTTTTTTTGTTTCATTCGATCCAAACAACTTGTTTTTACTCGTTATTTTTCAAAAAATCTTGCTACTTTCTTGTTTGTTTCGTGTTTATATCACATCTTTGTCTTTAAACTTGTGCTACAAACTCAAACAAACAACAAAGTCTCAAACAAATTTTCAAAAATACTCCATTCGTACACTTGTACTATTTTTCGAGATCCTTGAGATTTTTGAAAAGTGGTTCTAGTTTGCAACTTTCTTTAAGATTTCATCATTTTAAGGTTAGTGATATGTGTCTAAAAACACATATATTTTACGATGNAAAACTAGTAGTATTACCCTCTTACGTTCTAAGTGTCGGCATAAAAGCCGATACTTTGAATATTGAGGGCAATATTCAGTTCTAAGTGTGGGGGGGAATTCTGTCGAATTTGATCACATGTGTGCCTTTAGTGCCCTAGTTCCCCCATTTTGGCCAAAATTTTAAAATTTTTTCACACTTAGAACGTAATAAATGGTTATCAGTCCACCATGTCTAACACACAAAAGGATTGGCTAAACCCAGAGCAAACGGCTCCGGGTAAAGATTTCTCAAATCCGTTGACGGCTTGCAATTTGCCAAAAATTGTATGGTAATCGACTCACCATATCTTTAGTTAGTTAAGAGTTAGCTAGCCCGCAAGGTTATGGCTTGTGGTAAAGGCAATCGGAAAACCATAATTGGTAATCAGCTCACCAAAGATAATAAGTTATATTATCTAAGAGTTGGCTAGTCCAGAAGCAAACGGCTTTTGGTAAAGACAAATCAAATCCGTTGGAAGCTGGTGGTTTGCTCAAAATCACTTGGTTATCGATGTACCAAGGTATCACATACTGAAACATTTGGCTACTCCAGAAGTGATGGCTTTTGGTAAAGAGATTAAAATCCATCAAGTTTTCATAAAAGATTGCTAAGGACTAGCAATAGTTTAGTGTGGGGGATTTGATATGTGTCTAAAAACACATATATTTTACGATGTTTAAACCCACAAAAACGACTAAAAACACCCAAAATGACCATATAATGTTACAAATATCCTTGGAATGTGTTTTTGTGTATTTCAGGTACAAATAGGTTGAAAACAAGGCAAATGTGAGCAAAACCGAGCTTGGAAGGGAAAAAGTGCATAAAAGATGGAGCAAAAATGAACATTTTTTGGATCGACTCAACAATGTTTGTGCAAGTCAAGATGAAGTCAAAGTCAACCCGGAAATTACCCGGGCACTCTATTGGAAAGAGCATTAAATTACGGGATCAACGATAATTTTATTTGGAGCATCGAGGCATGAGACGGAATTTTGAAAGATTTTTAAAGCCGAAGATTAAGCCCAAAATCATTATCTCTTTTCGTCTATTAGAAGCCCGAAACGCAGCCCAGTGCTCGACTCAATAGATAGTAGATCCAACCCAAGCTTCATTTGGACGCTAGAAATTTTTAACTCACAAAAACAAAGAAAACAAGGGAGACGTGGCATATTCTAGACGGCAAGATTTTTCTTGGAGCCTACGTTCAGTTTAGAGTATATAAAAGAAGATGAACCCAGCAAAAAACATTATTAGTTCAATTAGATTAGAATATGGTAGGTGTAGGTTAGAAAAAACATTCACTTGGTATTTTTTTTTAGCCGTCATTTCAATCTAGTTACTATGTTTTGAAGTTTTCCAGAAACTTAAGTTACTCATTTATTAGGAGTCAACAGAATTTATTATTGAAAATGTCTTTCTTATTTTTTGTTTTCATTCAACTCGTGTGATTGTTTTGTTTATGATTATTGTCTTTAATATCCTTCTTTACTCCTCATTAAACATCAACTATCAAAAATTTAATTCATATATCATCTCATTTCCCTACCTTATAGCACTAGATCACCCTCATTTTTATGTCTTTTTACATGTTTTTAAGTACTTTGTTATTAAGGAATGGTTTTAATATGATTGTTTTTCTTTTGCCGTTTCAATTTTGTACGAAGAAGACAACCTAGCAATTTTTTTTTATTAATCTTACTTGTTTGGCTTTATCATAATTTATTTACTATTGCTTTCTAGTTAAATAATCATTTATGCATTTTATCTTTAAGCAGTATGTTGCTAAGTCCTTTTTAATGTTTTTACTTGGTCAACTCTTCGAAAGTCATCTTGTGTTAAATACTCGTTTAAATCTAGAAGTTAGCGTATTGATTAAAGGTGATTAGTGGGTTATTAGAGTGTAATAATTAGTTTATTATGGAGCAATCAAGAGGAGATAATGGGTATTGAGCTTGTAGATTGGGTATCATCCATTTATTTAGAGTTCGTATTGTCCGCATTCTTCATCTTGGTGACTTCTAATCCTTTTTCCTTTATCTTTTTGTTTATTAATGTTTATGTTTATCGTCATGATTAGTTTAGTAGTTTTTATTGTTGCTTTATTTATTGCTTGTAGTATAGTTTTTATTAAGTGCGAATAGTTTATATGTTAGTTTAGAAATATGCTTGTTATTGTTTGATTAATTGTTATTGTTAGCTTAGTAGTCATGAGTAGCGAGTAGACTTTTTATATACTTGTTGAGTAGATTATTCCGTGAATTAAGTGTGGTTTTATAAAAGTTAGAAATTATTGATTAATAATCTTTTGGTTACTTAGATTGAAATTTTGGTTGTGTGAGCGGGCAAAAGCCGTGAAAATAATTGGGTTTTAATTTAGATATTGATATCTCTTTGTGAAAAATTGTTTTCAAAAGAAACCAACGTTGTGAGAAAATAATTATTTGTAAGAGATATTAATTCATCAATAAAGGACTTAATTGAAATAATAAACCACACTTAAGGATCTTGATAATTTACTTAACAAGTATATCTTTTTATCATATATTTCTTATTCGCTTGCTTAGTATAATCTAGTTTATTATTTTTAGCCGTTCTCTTTTATCGTTAACTTTACATTATTTACTTGCTACTAGTGTTTGTATTATTTTTGCTTTAATCATTTAGTTTTAGGCCCGTTTTAAGTTTAGATTGCGTTTTATGTTATTTGTGCTTTCCGTTATTGTTTTATATGCTTTAATATATGTTTTTTAGTATAGATTTACTTTCCTTGTTTCATATATCACCTTATTTTATCACTATTCATTTCACTCGATCACGAATTTGAACCGATTTACCATTTCACACCTCGTCGGGACTTAACGACCCGGGGAAACACTATACTCACCGGAAAACGCGTGGTTTGACTCCTTTGACTATTTCTTGGTTAAAGTTGACTTTCTACCGCGATCATTTTGGCGCCGCTGCCGGGGAGGCGTGAAGCCGTTTATCGATTCAAGTTTGCAGATTAGTGTTTGAAGACCCTTCTCCAGAAGTTATCGTCTTGTTTTTTTTGTGAATATCCTTTTGTTTTTCCTAATTATAAAAATCCCAAAAATATTTTCCTTCTTTGATTTTACAAAATGTTTTTCAAAAATACCAAAAATATTCCCCTTTACCCTCTGACCTTTTTGATTCTTTATCCCCTACCCTCTATACCCCTTTGATTCTTCTTCTATGTCGTATCCACACCATTTGGGTTGCCAATGGTGTGGTGGTCCTTATAATGGTGGTAATTGCCCCGGCTGTGGCATGGTAGAGTCAGGATACGGGTCTGTCTATAACCAGGATCCCTATTCTTACCATGGCACATATGATTTAATCCACCAGCCACCAAACCATGAGATACTGACATACTCGTGTGAATTTTGTGGGGGTCCTCACCAAGGATTTGAGTGTCAAATCGGAAACACGTTTATCTATGAGCAGTTTCCTGGCAACACTCAGAACTTTGAAAATGACCAAATTCCATATTATTCACCAAACCAGTCACAACAATCATATTGTTGTGAGTACTGTGGAAGTCCCCACTTCAACTATGATTTTCAAACAGGGAGTCCATTTCCTTGTAACAATCATGACTTATCCGGTTTTGACCAACCTCCACAGTACCATATGGTTCAAACAAACCCTCAACCACTTCCTTAGAGCAAGTTAACTAAAGCCGAATTGATTACTAAAATGATTAATGATCAATATCAATTAAATGTGAACTTGCAAGATGAATTAAATCTTCTTAAGGATCTGATTCTTATAAGACAAAATCCTCCTGTTAACTCATTTTATTATGAGGATGAAAGTGATGAGGATGAATCAGTTGAAACTGCATCAGTGGAAACACAGGGAGAAAAGAATATGACTGAATCACTACCAGTAGAACAAATGGAACTTGTGAATTCCATGAGTGCTAGCCCTTCTCAACTCCCTCAGTCTGCTGTCACACCCGAAGATCCCATAGACTCTCCCATAATGGGGGATGAGCATCTTTACACTATTCCTGAAAAGGAATCGGACGAATTCATAAAGTCTAGTGTTGAGAACCTTATCCGGATCCCAAGTGAGTCTGAGGGTATTCTTGACCATGTGTGTGATGTGTCCCCTCCTCTTGACTTCCCAAAAGAACTTGTTGAAACTTTCTCAAATTCTGACAGTGATTATAGTGATGCCGATTCTTTATATTCTAAAGACATCGAATTTATTGATGCATCATTTCCACATTCCGAGATCGTCAACCTTGAAGAGGATGTTGACCACTTCGTCCACAAGCTGATCTTGTTCTACAATCCATTCTACAAGGACCATATCAAATGAAATTCATTGCTGACTCAACATGATTCATTCAACTATAAACTAAAGACACTCTGACTGGCTGTGACCTTGCTCAATATGATGCTGATCAACAAGCAGTGTGGTTCATCATACTAGGTCTTCCAAATTCCACTTACTCAAAATTGGATTATGATGACAGTGCTCATGCAATGTGGAAACGTCTCGAATTCATGCATCAGTCACAGCAAGAACTCAGAATGAATCGGCTTCTACAATCATGTCTATAGAGAAAGTTCTTGAAAACCATTCTCCCTGCTCCACCTGTCACACTTCATGGCTATCTGGAATAGCGTCCGACAAATCTTGTGAAGCTTCGAGATGATACTACAAATGAGGGAATGACATCAGCAAAACCTCATGATAGTGCATATTATCTGAAAGCCTATCTCTCGGCTCTTCACAATGAAGCAGGCAGCTCTACTCTTGAGAATGATCACAAAGTGATAAACCACGCCTCTTATGCTCCTGACATGGATGACACAGATGGAAATTGATATGATATTGATGGCTAACGCACAGGAACTCCAGGTAAGTGATTTCGGCCCAATCTATGACACTGATGATCTGTATCAGCTATATGATCCTAACACATGCCTGATACATGACATTGCCTCTCCTTCTGCTTCTGCATCAGACGAGGAACAAGCTGTTCAATATGATTCTATGTNTGACACAGATGGAAATTGATATGATATTGATGGCTAACGCACAGGAACTCCAGGTAAGTGATTTCGGCCCAATCTATGACACTGATGATCTGTATCAGCTATATGATCCTAACACATGCCTGATACATGACATTGCCTCTCCTTCTGCTTCTGCATCAGACGAGGAACAAGCTGTTCAATATGATTCTATGTTACCGACTCACATAAACGATCAAATGTCCACAATGGTCCTATTTGATGATGATGATCAAATAAACCCAGTTGTTACATTTGACGAATCGATTACGTCTATTGCTCATGATCAGATTGAACATCATGAACCTTTGCCTGATCCAGATTTCGATATGAGAATCTTACTTATGACTAGCCAAAATCAGAATATCCATTGTCAAGCACTGAATGCAAATTTGAATGAAAAGAATGTCATACTAACACGGGCACTTGAGCATTGTAAATCACAACTCAAACATTTTGAAACAAAATCAGATCACGAAACAAGCTTAGACATCATCCTTCAAAATAACAATGATTTACAAAAGAAGCTAAGCATGTTAACTGACTCTACTTTATTTTGATACTTTAAATCATTCACGGATGAAATTCAATTAATGGAACATTCTATCGAACGAAATTCTGAAATCAGTGTAGCTAATTTTCTTTCCCCTCACGTCGAAAGAAAAAAAGGAAATGTTTCAAAAAAAATTTACTCCTAATCTTCAACGTTTGCATTCATATGCTAAGAAATGGGAACAGTAACTTCACAAGGAAGTTAAAACCATACTAAATGTTTCTCAAGTAACTGAACAAGCGATTTCAAAGCAAAAACGTCGAAACAAATTTTTACAAAAAGAAGCTGATCGACTCTTAGAACATGTTCTTAGTGCTGATATAATATCTGTGGTTATGAATTTTCTTTATGAATCTGGCACTTCTAAGCTTGTTGATGATCACTGTGATGATATTGAATTGTTGTCTAAACAACTTGAGACATTAAAATGTGAAAATGAGAACCTCCGAAAACACAATGATGATGTGCAAAACAAACTTTCAAATGAGATTTTTCAACTGAACAAAAACCTTGAATGGTGTCAAAACCAAAGTCTTGCTTTCGAACTAGAATTACAAAGTTTTAAAACTTCAACATCTTTTCAGAACGAAAATGAGGAATTAAAACGTCAAATTTTAAAATATGAAAAGGAAATTCAGAATTGCAAGAAGTTACAGACTATTGGCAAAGGAATCGAGATGAATACTTTTATTCAAACAGAAAGCTTGACAGTGAAATTCAAGATAAACCATTGAGTTAAAAGAAAAAATACGTGAACTTGAAAAAGGAAAGTCTGCCAACACAAAAGTAGTTGCACCAGGAATGTACTCTTTAGACATAACCACTGTAGAACAACACACTCAGAATTCTAATTTGGATCCTTCCACTTCTACAGGAATAGTTTCCACTCCTAGAGTTAGCAAATCCAAGCGTAAACGTATCAAAAGGAAGAATAGGATTTTGCAACGTAGAAGAGAGATACTAGAAGCCTCTGAAGTAGAAGACCACCTTAGGAGTTTGAATAAAACTCATCTTGCACTAGATTTAGATTCTAACTTGGCAAATTGTAATCCTAATCTTTGTGTAACAAATGATGAACCTTTAAATGCTTTGAATGTTAATGCTTCATGTGTGTTTTGTCGTAATAGTATGTTATTTGGTGATCACTCTAAATGTGTTGCAAACTCTCTTTTATCACGTCATAAGAAACGTACATCTGGCAGAAAATCTAGGCCCACTACTGATTCTAAATTTGTGCTAGGACTTATGCCAAGTGTAGTTTCTAAGAATGATGTAGTCACCCCTGTAGTTGCGAACAATACTCCTAGGAACATTCGATCACGTAGCGAATTCAATAAGAAGAAAGCACGATCTAGCTGGAATTGGCAACATTGGTTACAAAGGACACATAACTTTAAATGGATTCCTAAAAGTGTTAATCTGTGTGCCTCTAACCCCACGGAGCCCACAACTTCTTTGGGTTCCACCCTTATCATTTTTCCATCGTCGTCTCCTTTTCGTGATGCAGGTGGTTCAAATCGTTCTTTGGATTGTTGATAGCGGATGCTCCCGACACATGACAGGCAATCTCATACTGTTTCAAAACTTTGTCTCAAAGTTCATTGTTACTGTCAGATTAGGGAATGATCACTTCGCTGCTATTATGGGATATGGGGACTATGTCAGTGGGAATATCGAAATTAGTCGTGTGTATTATATTGAAGGCCTCGGTCACAATTTATTTTCAGACGGTCAATTTTGTGATGGTGATCTGGAAGTTGCATTTAGGGAGTAAACTTGTTTTGTTCATAATTTACAATTAAATGATCTTATGTCAAGCTCACGTGAAAACAGTCTCCCATTTCAATTTCTGACATGAATGCTTCATCTCCCATTTGTCTACTTTCAACATCTGAATTGAATGTACAACCGTCATACTAACAAGATTCAGGAGACTATTCATGCTAATTTCGATGAACTTTCTGAAATGGCTTCTGAGCACAACAGCTTAGGACCCGCATCAAACCGTCTTAACTTCCCAGATTCTTCAACTGAACCATTGTCACTAACCCGCAAATAATTGGAAACCCTGTTCGCACCGTTTTTTGATGATACTTTTGATCAAAGTGCACCAGATGTATCCATTAGTTCCATTGCTCAACTTGAAAATATTCCAATACCTAATACACCTGCTCCTACAACAACCAATGTAGACAACAGTGCACCTTCAAATGAGTTTTTCAATCCGTTTGCTGAACAAACCGATTCCAATACAGACAATACAACTGAAGATCTGAACCAACAAACAGTACCTGAACCTGCTGCCTATGATCCAAATGCACTGTTTAATCCATTTGCTCCGACTCCAAACCTTGAAGATATTGTAGAGTCATCAACACGCAATTTGGAACCACTTAATATGCAGCAGTTCCATAACTCTCACCCTTCAACTCATCAGTGGACTAAAGATCATCCCATAATCAACATCATTGGACATCCTTCAGCTCCAGTTATGACAAGACAATGATTTCACTCCAATGGTGAACATTGCATTTATGCACTCACAATTTGTCAAGCTGAACCTAAAAACATTAAACAAGCACTCACATATGACAACTGGATTAAATCAATGCAAGAGGAATTCAACCAATTCAAACGCCTCGAAGTGTGGGAATTAGTTGAACGACCAGATGGAGTTTATTTCATTGGGCTGAAATGGATTTGGAAAAACAAGTTGGACGCATATGGCACAGTTATTCGTAAAAAATCCCGATTGGTTGCTAAAGGATATTCTCAGGAAGAAGGAATTGATTTTGAGGAGTCTTTTGCACCAGTGGCTAGACTCGAAGCAGTTCGCATTTTTCTAGCATACGCTGCTCACAAAAACATGGTTGTTTATCAAATGGATGTGAAAACAGCATTTCTGAATGGTGAATTATGTGAAGTGGTCTATGTTAGTCAGCCAGAGGGATTCGTCGACCCAGAGCATCCTAATCATGTCTACAGACTGAAGAAAGCTCTTTACGGTCTCAAAAAAGCCCCAAGGGCATGGTACGATAAACTTACTGGTTTCTTACTTGCTAATGATTTTATAAAGGTTTAATAGATCCAACTTTGTTTATCCAAAAACACGGGGATGACGTTTTAATTGTGCAAATATACGTTGATGACATTATTTTTGCTTCTACACATAAAAAGTACTCAAA